>JAODUO010001343.1:82500-115298 GCA_025642075.2 Ridgeia piscesae | reverse complement strand
GGCCAGTAGAGGAGAAAGAGGTCGATGTGTTGTTTGACAATTGATGTCGGAGTGGGTCTATTAATATATATATATATATATATTTTTATATATATATATATATATATATATATATATATATATATATATACATATATATATATATATATATTTAAAAAACGATTATGTGCTTGTTGAAAAAATTGCTGTACCATGTTTGTCACAAAGTAGCTCAATAAACTTAATTAAAATATAAAGTGCTGGTTTTGGCCGATAAACGTCATTGGTAAATCCTAGCATGAGTGACAGAATAGAACCTTTAAGTACACCTAACATGATGTTTTCGGCCTAGACTTTGACGATGTGGTCTGCAATTGAGGAACACCAGCTGAGCGTTTCAAAACAGGGCACGTCGCCTATACACCAATCTGCTGCACGTCGACTAAATCCCAGGAGATTGTTCGCGCGCAACCAAACCGCACTCTTGGTCTCGGGTAAATAATTAAGCCAGTCTCCCGTTCAGTGTTAATAAATGTATAATGACTCAACTCTTTCACTGGTGCAATTACTCGTTCTCTGATACACTTATACAATCCCTCAATCATTCTGCCGCGCAGTCAACCTGTCAGTCAAACAGTCAGTTACATTTTAGTTTCTGTATTGATCGCATCTCAAATGTAGTACAATTAATATATATATATATATATATATATATATATATATATATATATATATATATATATATATATATATTTAAACAAACGATTATGTGCTTGTTGAAAAAATAGCTGTACCATGTTTGTCACAAAATAGCTCAATACAAAGTAAACTTAATTAAAATATAAAGTGTGACCCATGCTGGTTTTGGCCGATAAACGTCATTGGTAAATCCTAGCATGAGTGACAGAATAGAACATATAAGTACACCTAACATGATATTTTCAGCCTAGACTTTGACGATGTGGTCTTCAATTGAGGAACACCAGCTGAGCGTTTACATTTACAAATAATCTCAGTGTATAATATTACACTCACCTTCGTCGACAGAAACAATGAGCAATACACATACAATGGCGTGCAACCCCAGCAGGTGGTTATCAAATGTCATAGCCGACGTTTCACGAGTTAGCAATTGAACACTGCAGTGCGCAAAAAGCAAGTTCTTTTGTATCGCTGTATCCTGTCCTCAGAATTAATAAAACCGTTGATCACCTAATTTTGTCTGTTCTTGTTGAAACTTTGAGTCACACTACAAGCACTGCATGAAGACTGCTGGAAAACTGCAACCACGTCACTGTTTGTACACCCACGTCGGCGTTCATACATGCACAACACAATATGATAGACTTCAGCAAGAGAATTCGAACACGCAGTGTTCAGTTGTTTGTATCAGACGGTATACATGGTGACAGACGTCATGCGGGCAGTCTCCGGTCATCTCCTCGGGGATACAGACCCGAGCAGTGAAGCGTACATTTTGGTCCAGTGAAGCGACACGGCACAGATCAATAATTCAAGATTGTCATCTACTTGGACAACTTTCTGCTAAACGGGACAGGTGCAGATAGTGTGGTGTCAACACATCTGCATGGCACGCCGGCAGCCGAGAGACAGGCATTTTATAGCTGGTATTAAAAGCTGGCTCTCAACATTAGGGGCTTGTAAGTTTAATGTTGAATAGTTTGTGGGTGGTGGGTGGTGGGTGGTGGGTGTGGTGGGTGGTGGGTGGTGGGGGGTGGGTGGTGGGTGGTGGGTGGTGGGTGGTGGGTGGTGGGTGGTGGGTGGTGGGTGGTGGGTGGTGGGTGGTGGGTGGTGGGTGGTGGGTGGTGGGTGGTGGGTGTGGTGGGTGGTGTGTGGTGGGTGGTGTGTGGTGTGTGGTGTGTGGTGTGTGGTGTGTGGTGTGTGGTGTGTGGTGTGTGGTGTGTGGTGTGTGGTGGGTGGTGGGTGGTGGGTGGTGGTGGTGGGTGGTGGGTGGTGGGTGGTGGGTGGTGTGTTGTGTGTGGTGGGTGGTGTGTGGTGTGTGGTGTGTGGTGTGTGGTGTGTGGGGTGGTGTGTGGTGTGTGGTGTGTGGTGTGTGGTGTGTGGTGTGTGGTGTGTGGTGTGTGGTGTGTGGTGTGTGGTGTGTGGTGTCTGGTGTCTGGTGTCTGGTGTCTGGTGTCTGGTGTCTGGTGTCTGGTGTCTGTGTCTGGTGTCTGGTGTCTGGTGTCTGGTGTCTGGTGTCTGGTGTCTGGTGTCTGGTGTCTGGTGTCTGGTGTCTGGTGTCTGGTGTCTGGTGTCTGGTGTCTGGTGTCTGGTGTCTGGTGTCTGGTGTCTGGTGTCTGGTGTCTGGTGTCTGGTGTCTGGTGTCTGGTGTCTGGTGTCTGGTGTCTGTGTGTCTGGTGCTGTGTCTGGTGTCTGTGTCTGGTGTCTGGTGTCTGGTGTCTGTGTCTGTGCTGGTGTCTGGTGTCTGGTGTCTGGTGTCTGGTGTCTGTGTCTGGTGTCTGGTGTCTGGTGTCTGGTGTCTGGTGTCTGTGTCTGGTGTCTGGTGTCTGGTGTCTGGTGTCTGGTGTCTGGTGTCTGGTGTCTGGTGTCTGGTGTCTGGTGTCTGGTGTCTGGTGTCTGGTGTCTGGTGTCTGGTGTCTGGTGTCTGGTGTCTGGTGTCTGGTGTCTGGTGTCTGGTGTCTGGTGTCTGGTGTCTGGTGTCTGGTGTCTGGTGTCTGGTGTCTGGTGTCTGGTGTCTGGTGTCTGGTGTCTGGTGTCTGGTGTCTGGTGTCTGGTGTCTGGTGTCTGGTGTCTGGTGTCTGGTGTCTGGTGTCTGGTGTCTGGTGTCTGTGTGTCTGTGTGTCTGTGTCTGGTGTCTGGTGTCTGGTGCTGTGTGTCTGGTGTCTGGTGTCTGGTGTCTGGTGTCTGGTGTCTGGTGTCTGGTGTCTGGTGTCTGGTGTCTGGTGTCTGGTGTCTGGTGTCTGGTGTCTGGTGTCTGGTGTCTGGTGTCTGGTGTCTGGTGTCTGGTGTCTGGCGTGGCGTGGCGTGGCGTGGCGTGGCGTGGCGTGGCGTGGCGTGGCGTGGCGTGGCGTGGCGTGGCGTGGCGTGGCGTGGCGTGGCGTGGCGTGGCGTGGCGTGGCGTGGCGTGGCGTGGCGTGGCGTGGCGTGGCGTGGCGTGGCGTGGCGTGGCGTGGCGTGGCACCACACACCACACACCGCACACCGCACACCGCACACCGCACACCGCACACCGCACACCGCACACCGCACACCGCACACCGCACACCGCACACCGCACACCGCACACGCACACCGCACACGCACACCGCACACGCACACCGCACACCGCACACCGCACACCGCACACCGCACACCGCACACCGCACACCGCACACCGCACACCGCACACCGCACACCGCACACACGCACACCGCACACCGCACACCGCACACCGCACACCGCACACCGCACACCGCACACCGCACACCGCACACCGCACACCGCACACCGCACACCGCACACCGCACACCGCACACCGCACACCGCACACCGCACACCGCACACCGCACACCGCACACCGCACACCGCACACCGCACACCGCACACCGCACACCGCACACCGCACACCGCACACCGCACACCGCACACCGCACACCGCACACCGCACACCGCACACCGCACACCGCACACCGCACACCGCACACCGCACCCGCACACCGCACACCGCACACCGCACACCGCACACCGCACACCGCACACCGCACACCCACGCACACCCACCACACCCACACCCACACCCACCCCCACACCCCACCCACACCCCCCCACCCCCACCCACCCCACCCCACCCCACACCGCACCCGCACCCGCACCCGCACCCGCACCCGCACCCGCACCCGCACCCGCACCCGCACCCGCACCCGCACCCGCACCCCACCCCAAACCCCACCCCCCCCCCCCCCCCCCCCCCCCCCCCCCCCCCCCCCCCCCCCCCACCCCACCCCAAACCCGCACCCGCACCCGCACCCGCACCCGCACCCGCACCCGCACCCGCACCCGCACCCGCACCCGCACCCGCACCCGCACCCGCACCCGCACCCGCACCCGCACCCGCACCCGCACCCGCACCCGCACCCGCACCCGCACCCGCACCCCACCCCACCCCACCCCACCCACCCCACCCGCACCCGCACCCGCACCCGCACCCGCACCGCCCACCCGCACGCCGCACGCCGCACGCCGCACGCCGCACGCCGCACGCCGCACGCCGCACGCCGCACGCCGCACGCCGACCCACGCCCACGCCACGCCGCACGCCGCACGCCGCACGCCGCACGCCCACCCGCACGCCGCACGCCGCACGCCGCACGCCGCACGCCGCACGCCGCACGCCGCACGCCGCACGCCGCACGCCGCACGCCGCACGCCGCACGCCGCACGCCGCACGCCGCACGCCGCACGCCGCACGCCGCACGCCGCACGCCGCACGCCGCACGCCGCACGCCGCACGCCGCACGCCGCACGCCGCACGCCGCACGCCGCACGCCGCACGCCGCACGCCGCACGCCGCACGCCGACGCCGCACGCCGCACGCCGCACGCCGCACGCCGCACGCCGCACGCCGCACGCCGCACGCCGCACGCCGCACGCCGCACGCCGCACGCCGCACGCCGCACGCCGCACGCCGCACGCCGCACGCCGCACGCCGCACGCCGCACGCCGCACGCCGCACGCCGCACGCCGCCACGCCGCACGCCGCACGCCGCACGCCGCACGCCGCAGCCGCACGCCGCACGCCGCACGCCGCACGCCGCACGCCGCACGCCGCACGCCGCACGCCGCACGCCGCACGCCGCACGCCGCACGCCGCACGCCGCAAGCCGCACGCCGCACGCCGCACGCCGCACGCCGCACGCCGCACGCCGCACACCGCACACCGCACACCGCACACCGCACACCGCACACCGCACACCGCACACCGCAGTCTCTGCCAAGATACCTATCCCCAAGGGAGTCGAATGGCATAAGTTCCTCAAAGATAACCAAAATAAAGATGAGCTATTCCAATTCATCGGTCAGGAACTTCAGAGGAGCACAGTTGAATCAACATACCACCTCATCACAACAAAGGCTGACATTGTACTCAGTAACAAAGCAACTGACATAATAGCCTTGTCCCCCATGCCAGCAAGAAGAAGCAGACACGAGGATGATGCTCCACTTACGTCATGCTGCCATGCAGGGTCACACTAAAGCCTACGCCAGGACGGTAGATTGTGATGTAGTTGTTTTGACCATCAACATCTTCCACGAGCTAGGTCTCTCCGAACTGTGGGTCGGATTCGGAACAGGGAAATCACACAAAGATATTCAAATCCATCACATCTCGCAATTGCTGGGACCTCAACGTTGCAAAGTGCTACCCCTCTTCCATGTCATCACAGGGTGCGACGTAGTATCAGCGATGTTTGGAATCGGTAAGAAGACGGCACGTAATGCATGGATAGCCTATCCCGAGGTCACCGACACACTGATCGCCATCACCCAGGATCCTAACAGCTTCAAATTTGACTCCCTTCACATGCGACATCTCGGCGCTGGACTGTACTCTAGTATAGTAAGAACTGTAATGCACAGTTGGTAAATGATGCAAAGAAGCTCATGTTCTCTCACAGCTTAAGGTCCCTGGACTCCATCCCGTCAACCAAGAATGCCTTATTCCAGCAAATCAAGCGTGCCCTGCTAGTCGCAGTCTTTATCTGGAAGCAATCCCTCTGCAAGACTCCAGAGATCCCAAAACCCAGCGAATGTGGCTGGGATTTGAACCCCAGGACAAAAGATTGGGTACCATATTTGGCAGGTCTGTCGGACATCAGCCAGGCATGCTCGCCGCTCCTCTACTGTGGCTGTAGTGTTGCCTGTAAGGGAAACTGTAATTGCCACCGAGCTGTACTCCGATGTAGCAGTCTATGCAAGGGCGAAGGAAGTTGCACAAATAATGACAAAGAAGGCTAAGTTGATTATGGCAATGATGTGCAGACATTAAGCTGATTAAATTAATTATATTTACTTATTACATCCCTAGACTTTTGGTACAAATATATTTTCAACAATAAAAGTAAAACATTGCTGCCGTAAACATATGTGTACGGCCAGGCATGATATTCACATATGGCTTAGCTTCGAAATTAGGCTAAAAGTGACCATTAAAAATCGGTTCACTTTCTAATTGACCTGAAAACAGGAACATAACTTCAGGAATGGATTCCTCGCCCTAATAAACATACAAATTGTGGTAATGCTGATAGAACCAAAGATAAGCCATTATCTATTTCAGATCACGGGCTTCGGCGGCCATATTGGATTTTGCGCATACCGGCCACCAGGGGGCTACCCCAACTTATATGCGGTGGTTTTTGAAAATCTTATGCCCATACCTAACACCATACCAAATTGCACAAAAGGTGTCACCAAGTGCGCAATTTCTCTGAATTCCCTCCCCGCTATAGAGAGTCAATTATGAATACCATTGCATTACTTCCACACGTGGCTCAACTGCAAAGCAAAGGTACGGATGCAATTTTATAGTTAGTATGAATAGCAATGTTACTGACCAATTTGAAAGTGGCGCAGTGACGCAGTGGCGCAGTGGCGCAGTGGCGCAGTGGCGCAGTGGCGCAGTGACGCAGTGGCGCAGTGGCGCAGTGGCGCAGTGGTGCAGTGGTGCAGTGGCGCAGTGGCGCAGTGGCGCAGTGGCACAGTGACGCAGTGGCGCAGTGACGCGAGCTTCTGACTCTCAACTAAGAGAACCCGGGTTCATTGCTCCAGTTCATTGAACTCTACGAATGAGTTCCTGACACTGATGGATATCTGTGTAAGAAAATCTTCACGCACTAATAGATGGTATACAATGGTCCTCCAGGGAGTAAAGTAAAGCTTTTTGAGTAATCCTGAGGATTGTGTTCTGCGCTATGTGAGAACTTACATTTCCAAGCAAGAAATATGCTCAGCTGTTTTTTCTGCAGTAATTTCAATCGACGAGAACATCGCTCGAGGAAAACCTGCAATGATGATGTCGCTCCTAGATCATTATTACGCCGCACGTGGAGTGGATGGAGACTTTAGCAACTTCTTCCACACGGGCTACGGAGACAGGGCGTGGTGGGCCGTCGACCTTGGGGCGGAGAGAGCACGCGTCACCAGGGTGAAGATCGTAAACAGAACAGCCCGTCCACGGGGTAAGTGAAGAGTACACACACACACACACACACACACACACACACACACACACACACACACACACACACACACACACACACACACACACACACACACACACACACACACACACACACACACACACACACACACACACACACACACACACACACACACACACACACACACACACACACACACACACACACACACACACACACACACACACACACACACAAACACACACACACACACACACACACACACACACACACACACACACACACACACACACACACACACACACACACACACACACACACACACACACACACATTAAAATTGAACGGCGTTGTGAGGTGACTCTGCAATTGTTATGTTCGTGTCGATAAATCATTTATGTTGCGTTTTGTACAACAGTGGCGCGGAGATTGAAAAGCTTCGCCGTTCTTCTCACTGACCGTAGCCCGCTAACAGGCGGCGGACCATTTAACGACACTTCGAGACGAACCTGTGCGGAACACAACGAAGAAATGAACTCTGGCCAAGAAGTCATATTAACATGCGCCAACCCGTTGTGGGGCCGCTATTTGGTCCTGGACGCGAGAGTAAAAAAGCGTTTTCACCTGTCTGAAGTTGAAGTTTTCGATGGTAAGCTGCCATGGTATAATCATGTGGACGATATTATATTGCGAAATAAGCTAAGTTGTCATTGCTAAATAATCGTTATAAATGGCTTCATTAATAGCATGTATTAGGTTTTACAATATAATTAGGAACCTTTGTCACTGAATATTTGCACCATCTGTTGATTCTTATTAATTCCGTCCATCTGTGGCTAACGTTTGTCAATGATAATGATTAATCAGTTTGTTATGTTCCGCAACGAAGTTGGCGCTAAAGAAAGAAATTCCTTCGTTATAGTCCGATGACGATTACTAATACCAAAACGAGTACCGTTTACTGAAGAAAAATGACGCACTTGTCACAGAAGCCGTGAACGACTTGCTATGGCAATCGTGAATCAGTTATTTAGAAAATGTAAACTGAGAGCTGTTGGATCGACGTTGTAAACAAGCCACGTGGAGATGTTGGCTTCACGAACAAACGGGGGCAGGAACAAACGGTCACGATGACCAAAGCATAGCAGTGACTGGACAGTTCAGCTACAGATGCAACTGTTACTGGCTGTGTTACCATTTGACACGCAGTAAACGGCAATGACATCGTACACCCAAAACGAGTTGTCGATGACGTGCACTGATCGGACTTCTTCCACGATTCCGCGCCAGAGGTTATCAGTGCTCGATGTATGCTCATTTTTGTTGAGGTGCCGATTCTTCTTTTACAGAAGAAAGGTTATAATGTCAATCAACGACGACGAAGTGTGATTCACTGGTGGTTATGTATGTAATTATGTTGGAGACATCGCATGCACAACTGAACTATGTTACTAAATTATTGTGCGAGATATACCTCGCGTAAAGAGGAAATACAAGAAGCCGGACATTGTGTTGTTTATTTTACAAGTTCACAAACTACACAGAGAAGGACGGTAAAAAGGTGAAAGGAAATGTTACGATTTTTGATAGGATAGAACATTATTTGTTTTTATTTGTACAAAATTAATCGACATTTGTGGAAATGTTTCGAAGTAATGTTGGTAAAAATATTAAAATGGTAATTGTTGATTTATGCCGGCAAGGTTTGATCAGGTCTTTTGAAAAGTGTTTTTGTTATAGCACGTACTATACAAGTGAACATTTCTAAGGAGGTGCAAACCCTGTTGTGTGTAATTACTTTAACGTCACGTTACATGTAGAGCGCAAAGACTCAAGGGGCAGAGCGTCAGACTCTCGACTAAGAGGATCTGGGTTCGAATCCTGTGCTGCGGTGTTAAAACCTTGGGCGAGTTTTTTCACTCAATATTACTCCAGTTCACTCAGCTGTATAAATGAGTACATGGTTATAGACAGTGGTGGATATGTGCAACGTATGCGCATCAATTGTAGCATATGGCTGGATGCTTTACAGAGAAGCCGAGATGGTCTGAGTGAACCGGTCTGTCAGGGAAGTAAAGTGTAAAGTGCTTTGAGCAGTGCTGACGACTGGATACTGCGCTATATAAGAACTTACCCTTTTTATATGGTTGTAGAGGAACAGTGATCCAACTATGCTGACCCTAATTATTAGATGGGTAGATAACGCCTATGCGGCCATATACTAGCTATGCTACGACGTAAGTTTAGAGTGTTTGTAAACTTGATGTAATTGTGTGTATACTAGTCAATTAAATACTTTGCTTGATAATATTTCTTCCACAAAACATCGGCTACTGTGTTTGTTGTATGCCCGGATGTTTGGTCGCCAGAGGTCAGCACTAAACAAACAGATTAAAATAATGATGATGAATAAGTAGACCCCTATTCCTCTGTGTTACATTTATTTGTTTTATATTAGGTATGTCTATATGTATCTAAGTCCTATGTACCACATGTTGTTCCCTTTTAAATATTGTTCATATTCGGAGGGGACTCTGTGTATTGCTGTTACATCTCGTAGCACCATTAAAATCGTAGATGAAGGAGGCAGTATTTCGTCCAGAACATCGTATACATAACACTGATATCTAAACGTATATTTATTGCAGTCTTAGTTGTATCGCACAATTGGCAATGTCTATATAACATTTGTATGAAACAATAACATTGCATTTATTCTGTCGCTTTACTACCAATCACTGTGCGTTCTATAAAAGATAAGCTTATAAAAACGTGACTGATATGTTTTACCCTTTGTCCATTAAGCTTTTATATTTTCACCACTGTCTGGTAGGTGGCAGCACCATGACAATGATCCGTTAGTATATACTTCAACCTTGAACAACATTTCACTTCGACAAACATTACGGTCGTCCCGTCCTTATCAATATAGAGCACGGAACGTGATATAAAAAAGCCATTGTGTGCGCGTGTGTGTGTGTGTGTGTGTGTGTGTGTGTGTTGTGTGTTGTGTGTGTGTGTGTGTGTGTGTGTGTGTGTGTGTGTGTGTGTGTGTGTGTGTGTGTGTGTGTGTGTGTGTGTGTGTGTGTGTGTGTGTGTGTGTGTGTGTGTGTGTGTGTGTGTGTGTGTGTGTGTGTGGTGGGTGGGTGGGGTGGGTGGGTGGGTGGGTGGGTGGGCGCGCGCAGTTGTGTGTGTTTCAATTGATATTTCTCTTTACGAAACATTACAAAATTAGTAGTTGCAGACGTTAACATCACCGATAGACACAATATATACATTGCGCCTGTTGGCCGTGTGAGGGTGCATTAAAATGTACAATAAATGGTTTACAGCCTACGTAAAATATCACCTACTTAGCCTGACGTTACAGAGACAGACATTCATAGGACGCTTAATAAAACCGCAGGCTTCCATTCGACAAATGTTGAACGACGCGTGTGTGTTTGTTTGTGTGTGTGTGTGTGTGTGTGTGTGTGTGTGTGTGTGTGTGTGTGTGCGTGTGTGTGTGTGTGTGTGTGTGTGCGTGTGTGTGTGTGTGTGTGTGTGTGTGTGTGTGTGTGTGTGTGTGTGTGTGTGTGTGTGTGTGTGTGTGTGTGTGTGTGTGCGTGCGTGTGTGTGTGGCGTGCGTGCGTGCGTGCGTGCGTGCGTGTGTGTGTGTGCGTGAGTTTGTGTGTGGGGTGTGTGAGTGCGTGCGTGCGTGCGTGTGTGTGTGTGTGCGTGCGTGTGTATGTGTGCGTGAGTTTATGTGTGGGGTGAGTGTGCGTGCGTGCGTGTGCGCGCTATATATGCGTAATACTGTCACAGGTGGCAACCACGCCTTCGTGGTGGTCCCATTCTAACGCAGGATATTCTTGGGCGATAATAAAAGCAGTTTGTGTAGCAAGCGGAACGCCCACTGGCGTTGAAACGCCGGCATCCGATGAGTAACGTCGCTTCCTCGCCCTAGACGCGCATGCGCCATACAACTCGTCATCACGAGAACGAGTATCGCACTCTCCGTGTCGCAGTTCGTGTCCTGTCTCGATCTCTGTTCTACTTGTTTCTCCCCCCGTGTTTATTGCATAGGCACTTCCGTTGTGACACCCACACGCGCCTAGCTCACAGCAGCTGCGCGTCTCATCCGCTACATCTGCGCATGCGCCACTGCTGTATGGCGGCGCCGCGCATTCCCCAACACCAACTTCCGGCGCAGTGGCACTGCTCATGCCGGCTTCCGGTTCGTGTAGATACGCGTCGCCGACTGTCTGCCTCGTCGTCTCCGGACGGGGTAACGTGCTGTAAGGCGGCGGTTTGTCCACGTAACTCGGCGGCTCTATGACCGGCCCCGGGACTGGGTACGGCGTCAAGGCGTTGTAGAGCTCCTCGAACGGAAACGGAAGTGGCGGCGGCTGTTGACCAAGCTCCATCGCCTCCAGTATCATCGCAGCGCGGCGGCGGCGGCGGGACTGAAACGTGATCGCAGCCGTACAAATGTGTGTTACGGTAAACATCGGATGTGTTGAATTCGCTCATAACGAATTTACGTTACTAACGAGTAAATACTTATAACATTGGTACAATTGTTTCTATGAATTTCTGCGCGTATAACAAATAATATAATAAATTTATTATCATTCATAAAATAAATATATAATTAATATTATTATTATTTTATTATTATAACGAATGTTTGTATATAACGTTTATGCAATTCTTCTGGCGTCAAAACATTTTGCCATATACCCGTCGGCGTCTGTAATACCGTGCCGTTCCTTTGTCCCGCATAAAATCTTGCGTTAGACGCATAGTAGACAATAAAACTGAAATGAGATAAACATATTTGTTTAACAATGTTGTCAACCGAAGCAAAAATTCAGACAACGGACGTACAAGAAAGCGTTTGGGTGTTACGTATTTACGGTAGCCTGCTCTTCTGGTGTCCGTGACGTACACACATCTACATAACCTCCTAGGCTATAGAGGGACATGATAATGTGTTTATTGTAACTTCAAAGGAAACTACAGGATGCGGCCGAACGGTTCACTGAAAAGCAAGTGTGTCTAATATGATCATGCATACGTTTCCTTTGGATTTGTTTAATTTATTTGTAACTTTCGTTTCCTGTACATTTGTTAGATTTTTGAAAATGTTTCCGTGCAGCGAGTATTTATAAATTAGCCTTCAACCTGCACATAGCGTATTCTTTTCATTTGTAGTCTCTGTGCAATTAGTTTCTTATATCTAAACCAAGTTACACTTTTCCTGCACAATAGAGCAATATGTTCGATTAGACATACATGAAGGTTAAGCATATAACCCATATGTATATTAAGTGTGAACTAACATACTAAGCACACGATAGAATCATAACATTACGATTTACTGTTGTAATACACATAATATATATTCCAACACATATTCTGGCTATTTTAAATACAATTTGATGGATATATAATATCTTTGAACGTGGCGAGCAGCACCTTGTGATCTAACTAATTGCGCCACATAACTAACGTGTGACGTTGTACTTACTGTAATAACGATATTGATGATATGGTAGACCGACGTGCAGGCCTCCCATACGCCCACCTCCTGCAAAAGACAATTCAAAATATAATGTTTCAAACAATATCTACATATATGAAAAAATAATATTTTTGAACAGATATGTAAGGTTAACCTTAGACATAAGTACGTATATTTTTTTCTCGTCGACGTGATGTTTACCAAGAAAATACATGTTACGTTTGAAGACGACCATACAATAGATATGTATACAATGTTATGTATCGTTCACAAACTTAATATGTTTAGACAATCCATTAAACATAATGATGATTTAATATGGCCAGAAGCCATCGTGCTGAAAAAGTCTCCGTAACGTCTGAACAAATTACTATGTCATCAACTTATTTATTTCAACAAGCGAAGTGCCATCACGTTATTCTTTAGTAAGTTAAACAGTTACAAAATACATAACTGATATGTTCACATTGGCGTGCAGTAAGAGTAAAAAGACTTATGTGACAGTGACCTCCACATATGTGGATGCGACACCAATACTTCGCGAAGCAACACAACAGTTATTGTCCTTGTCACCATTTGAATATTTTCTATTTAACATATTTCACACTACGTTATTGTTTGTGTTGTTTCTAGTTACAACGTAACATTGCAAGTCGCTGACAACATGTCAAGCACATCTGCACACGGACCCCACTCCGAGGTAGGTTGACAACTCTGTCAACGCAAAGGGGTTATCCGGGACATGAAAGGGATCTATTCGTGTCCCACATTATAATGAAACGGGAGTCTTTGTGAGAAAATAAAACTCTTTGTGATGTACATAAGTTTTAATTATTATAACTATTTCATGTAACTCGATACCTTCGTTTCATTAGAATGTTGTTTTATTGATCACTAATCATTGTGATAATAATCGAAAAAGAATCCATTCGCGTCCCAAATAACTCCCCATACGGGTAGTTTCTAGTTTTGGGTCGATGTGTTTCCGTGTATGGCATGGTTATTATTTATATATAAAACATAAATCTAATGATAAAAGGGCACTGAATTACATGAGATAGTTGCATTAACAGAATCGTGTGCATTACAAAGTGTTTAAAGTTCTCAAAGAATATTTGTTTCGTTATAATTTGGGACACGGA
Organism: Ridgeia piscesae; assembly: GCA_025642075.2. Lineage (NCBI taxonomy): Eukaryota > Metazoa > Annelida > Polychaeta > Sabellida > Siboglinidae > Ridgeia > Ridgeia piscesae. Next base: position 101,490 of record JAODUO010001343.1, on the reverse strand, counting down.
AGAATCCCGTTCGGATCCCGAAGTAAATAACATTAAATAACTACCATTATGTTGCTTTCACACACATCGCCAATTGGTCGGAGCCAATGGTCTAAGGAAGCGAATGAACATGGGAACAGACGAGTGGACCTCGGCGCCTTGGAGTAGATACACTTACAATATTCCAATGTTGGCGTATTAAATAATGGATAAGACGCACTCAGCCGAATGCTCAAAGCCTCTTACTCTGCAGCGCCAGGGGCCTCCATATATGGAAAGTTGATAGCGCGACGACTTCGAGATTCCGCTTTGTCTGGTTGTTTGGCTACAAGGGTACCCATATAACCCTGCCGTGGTCATTGAACCGTGACAGTAAGACGCCGATAGATTGAGTCACACGGCGGGTAGCGTGAATTGCTAACCCCAGTTCAGGTGACAAGCGAGAAATTAATCAGGTAAACAGGTGGTCTGCCGTCAGCAGGTGTTGTAGACGAAGGGCGCTTTGGCGACAGCCGGTCGATATATGTTTATAAGTACTTGGCAATCTGGCGGTATGGACTGTGATCTATTAATCTACAAGAGAGAGAGAGAGAGGGGGGGAGACAGAGAGAGAGAGAGAAAGAGAGAGATATAGAGATAGAGATAGAGATAGATAGAGAGAGGGAGATAGATAGAGAGAGGGAGATAGAGAGAGAGAGAGAGATAGAGATAGAGATAGAGAAGAGATAGAGATAGAGATAGAGATAGAGATAGAGATAGAGATAGAGATAGAGATAGATATAGAGATAGAGATAGAGATAGAGATAGAGATAGAGATAGAGATAGAGATAGAGATAGAGATAGAGATAGAGATAGAGATAGAGATAGAGATAGAGAGAGAGAGAGAGAGAGAGAGAGGAGAGAGAGAGAGAGAGAGAGAGAGAGGAGAGAGAGGAGAGAGAGAGCAGATATATATATATATATATATATATATATATATATATATATATATATATATATATATATATATATAATATACATGAGAGAAGACGAGAGAGAGAGAGAGAAGAGAGGAGAGAGAGAGAGACGAGAGAGAGAGAGAGAAGAGAGAGAAGAGAGAGAGAGAGAGAGAGAGAAGAGAGAGAGAGAGAGAGAGAGAGAGAAGAGAGAAGAGAGAGAAGAGAGAAGAGAGAGAGAGAAAAGAGAGAGAGAGAGAGAGAAGAGAGAGAGAGAGAGAAGAAGAGAGAGAGAGAGAGAAGAGAGAAGAGAGAAGAGAGAGAGACAGTCAAACAGACGGACAAACAGACAGACGGACAGACGCACAGAGACAGAGGGAGACGGAGAAAGAAGGGAGAGGGAGGAAGGAGGAGAAAGGGGGATCATCACCCTTCGTACGACGGGGTCATGCTATCCAAAGGCAGAATGTTTGCAACAATAGCCCAAAACCAGTTAGCATACGTCTTGGACCACTTCTGCGCAAACATCGCATAAGAAACGGAAAGAATCGTATGTCATGCTGTTATGAACACATTCTTAGAATGACAATAGTCAGACCAAACAAAGAAACCAATCCTACTGGCTCACGAGACGTCAGCCAGAACAACCCATTGTGTTTCGTCGACACGGGAAATCGTAGACCAGAACGTCGTAAACGAACACCGACTTGTTAACGGAAAATAACACACTTCAACGCAGCGCCGTAGTCACTAGATGACGTGACGGCCAGCGACAGACGTATCTCCAGGCTCCAGGCAGAGTCGACTTACCCCGTGATCTTTAAGCTCTTTGATGAGGACAAGACAAATTGTGATGGCGGCGTGGATCATGCAGACGACGGCTGTGAAGAGGAACGGGAAGAGGAACATGACGGAGTCCTGCACAGAGAACAGTGGCAATCAGTAGTCACGTACAGAGAACAGTGGCAATCAGTAGTCACGTACAGAGAACAGTGGCAATCAGTAGTCACGTACAGAGAACAGTGGCAATCAGTAGTCACGTACAGAGAACAGTGACAATCAGTAGTCACGTACAGAGAACAGTGGCAATCAGTAGTCACGTACAGAGAACAGTGGCAATTAGTATCACGTACAGAGAACAGTGGTAATCAGTAGTCACGTACAGAGAACAATGGCAATCAGTAGTCATGTTCAGAAAACAGTGACAATCAGTAGTCACACACAGAGAACGGTGGCAATCAGTAGTCACGTACATAGAACAGTGGCAATCAATAGTCACGTACAGAGAACAATGGTAATCAGTAGTCACGTACAGAGAAGAGTGGCAATCAGTAGTCACGTACAGAGAACAGTGGCAATCAGTAGCCACGTACACAGAACAGTGGCAATCAATAGTCACGTACAGAGAACAGTGGCTTTCAGTAATCACGTACAGAGAACAATGGCAATCTGTAATCACGTTCAGAGAACAGTGGCAATCAGTAATCACTTATAGGGAACAGTGACAATCAGTAATCACGTACACATAATAGACATCTAGTCACGCGATTGGGAAACATGGTCATTCAATCTTCCAAATGTTACAGAAATCGCAGGGTCGTCATTCAAATTTTAGAATGAAGAAAAAGTTGTATAACACCCCAACGATAAATTCGACGTGTAATCAAACTTTATCAAACGTCATGCAACCTATACATGCTACGCTGTGCTACAGGTGCGCCTATCAAATTCCGTCGAGCAAACCACGTAATTCCAGCTCTTGTTTGTATATCGCAAATGCGCTTGTCCAAACGGGCAATAAAAAACTTGATTAAACAAAAACACTAGGATATTATCGCCAAACCCATCAGTGCATCTTGACAAACGCGTAACCTTGCTGGCTGAATAGTTGGAACAAGTTAACCAGTACATTCATACAAGAGTTTACATTAGCATATATGTATGCAGTTGTTTGTGACGGTAATGAGGCGCGGACCAGTCAACGTTTGTTGCGTGCGAATACACCTAATCAACAGAGGGTTGTATACGTTTTGAAAAAGAAAATCAAATTGCTTGGTTCTTTTCATTATCTTAAAATAGTAATGCTAAACAGACCACCTTGGAACAACACTTCAGTACGCCTTATTTAATGTCACATAACTTGCTTTCGAAAGATAAATACATATATAGATACGGGAAAAGGATGCTTACCGTACATATTCCCAGGACAACGATGAGGGAACAGATGGCATGACAGCCGAATATCACAACGGACGCGTACACGAGAACGGAATATGCTACAACGTAAAACAGCCACAACTTAGAACTTTAAGATTACACGATCAAACGATATCGTTAGCAGCAATAGACGAACAAAAATTCATGTTTTAAATACCATGACCTACTTTGGAGACTTCTAGTGACTCGGTATGTTTCATTAGGTTTTAATTATATGTTGATGAGATATTATGTATATATAATGTGCTTATATTTTATATTTAATTGTTTCAAATAGTTATAATACAATTTATGTTTTAATATAAGTGATAACACTATTGTTATTACGGTAATTTCAATTGTTGCCATAACGACAACCACCACTATCATTATCATCGTGATCATCGCTATCATTGGCGTCCCAATCTTTCTCATCATCATCGCTACCATCATCCCTATCACCATCATCGTCACCGTCATCGTCGTTGTCACCAACATCATCATCATCACCATACTTATCATCTCTCTCATCATCATAATCATCATCATCATCATCATCATCATCATCATCATCATCATAATCATAATCATAATCATAATCATAATCATAATCATAATCATAATCATAATCATAATCATCATAACCATCATCCATCACCATCACCATCACCATCACCAGCACCAACCAGCACCAGCACCAGCACCAGCACCAGCACCAGCACCAGCACCATAACATTTTCATCACCATTATCATCATCATTGTCACCTTCATCATCTACCTCATCACCATCACTTTCATCACTTTCATCACTTTCATCACTTTCATCACTTTCATCACTTTCATCACTTTCATCACCATCACCATCACCATCACCATCAACTGATTGCGTATAGGACGACGCGTCGACAAGTCGTTCCCATTCAGACTAAACATGAAGAAGACGCATTTACGTTAGACACTCAAGCGTGCACACAGACAGCGCGCCCAGCCCAATTACACAGACAATTAAACACGTGTCCGACTGGTCTAGTCATAACGAACATCTCTCATTCACGTCAATGTAAACACGCCCTATGCAATTTCATATGTCCATGCATCAACACGCGCCGACAACCTCACGTCTTGTCTTCACAAGCACGGGTGTTACGTCGTGTCAGGATTAGTGCAACGCCATATCACAACAGAAATATCGACTTAATTAAATTTTGCTACGTTTTTCCCCGGTTCACAGGAACACGCCCAGTGTATACAATGTCGTTCCAGCAGTCGTTACTCAGTTACAATGTTAAGGTTCTTTTTTGGAAAGATTCACCGCGCTGCAATTGCTTCGCGAGAGTTCTTTTTATTCCACCACCACAGTGCCATCGTGAACTATTGCCAGGTAATCAGTTTATAACTGATTGAGTTGCAGCAATGCGGAGCAAAGTAAATTGCGTTTAAGTTGTGTGTGTGCGTGTGTGCGTGTGTGCGTGCGCGTGTGGCGTGCATGTGCGTGTGCATGTGCATGTGCGCGTGTGTGGTGGTGCGTGCGTGCGTGCGTGTGTGCGTGTGTGTGTGCGTGGTGTGCGTGTGCGTGTGCGTGTGGCGTGTGTGTCGTGTGTGCGTGTGTGCGTGTGCGTGTGCGTGTGCGTGTGCGCGTGCGCGGCGTGTGTGTGTGTGTGTGTGTGTGTGGTGTGTGTGTGTGTGTGGATACTTACTTCTTGAAGAAGTCAGATAGTCGAAGCCCACATAGCGAAAGAAAAGCAGCCCGACGTATATCAGCGAATATATCTGAAAACAAATCCAATGCACATTAAACGTGTTCAGATTTCTGTATACATATATACACAACTCGACAGAAACACTGGGCATCTGACAGCTTGAACGTTTGAATGTCGGCAAACAGATGTTTTACTGATTATTCCCCTTGAAATGGAAATGATCAGTAAGATTCGGATTGATTCGTCCATTATTCCCAGAAGGTGAATACAACAGGAGTCAAATTGGAGAGAGATGCTCACAGCAGTTTTATTTCTTAAATTAAGGTATATGCACACTTATAGGTTTAAAGAAACGATTTAGAGGTTTACATAATTAAAAGTATAAGAGAGTTATGCAAATTAGAAGAATTCTACCAATTATGTGATCTAGATACAAAGATAAATATAAACGTGGAAGTATCGAAACACATAGTTGTCTGACAAATATTCCAGTATGGTTTATGAATATAGGCACTTCCGTGTTTATATATATATATATATATATATATATATATATATATATATATATATATATATATATATATTGTGTGTGTGTGTGTGTGTGTGTGTGTGTGTGTGTGTAATGTTATTGACAGTATTGGCGAAGATATTCGTGTTCTAGGCTACGTGGCGCCTGTCACAGGCTCAACTAGAAAGCTAACCCACCAGCCTTTGAGGTAACACCAGGTTACACAGTACATTTTAAATAAAACTAAATGTTACCCTCTGTGTGAGATATTTTACTTCCCCGCGTGTGACATAGGCACCACCGAGAAGAAACCAACGGTTTCTTGTCGAAGTATACTGCCGAAATATACTGAAGTATACTTCGCTACAGCATAGCGAAGAATACTGCCTCTAAAGTGCCTATGACACGATTTGTTTTTATCACGTTTGCTCATATTCCAAGTGACACATATAAACGTAATTAATATGATACTTGTTTTGCAAATTACACAGATAAATAGTTATACTGTAGTAAGATTACAATGTACGCCAGGAAGTGATAATGAGAAAAAAAACCCAGAGCTGACGTCAGCGGGGAACAGTAAGTATTACGTACACTGTTTGCAAGTTTTCTACGATTGTTCTAAATCATGTAACTTACGTCAAACGTCTGCGTAAGTTGCTTTGTAGAATGTCATTGGTTTGACGTAGACAACATTCTGACGTCACAAATTGGCGCGATAAGACGCAAGACTCAGTCTCGTTTATTTTGACCACTTCAATCTATAGCACAGTCAACAGACATCTAAGTAGAAAAAAGGGCATAAGAACCAATTGCGAAACCACAGTGATTCATCACACTTATTGTTGACTATGCCAGCTACACCATTCAAGGCTCCGAACTGTAATGCAGTGAATATGACTAAACGTTGCCTTCTCACGAAGAACCAAGACTTGCACTAACCGTGACGTAGGCACTTAGAATACTGGTTGTTTTGTTATGACAGTCCCTACTGCACCAAATCTGTATCAGTCGTGTGACGCAGTGTCGTCAACATGGATTCACTGCAAGGTTCTGTCAGTTCAACCTGTTCCACTTAATCCCAACCTCATGGTATCGCGCAACGACACCGCCCAGCTAGGTGGTGACAAAATGTGCTCCTTTCTATTGTTGACTTTTTTGGTTGACATAGTTACATTCTGGTTCTTTTCAACTGTGTGTAATTAATGAACTACGATGACATGACGCGAATACCACTCAAATAGACACTGTCGTCGGCTGCAAGCGGTGTTTCGTGTCAAAATGAGCGTCTGCGTGGCGTTTTTGTACCATTACGAGTATGACATAGCAAAATGCATATATCTAGTTCCAATGCAGCCCTGGTTTATTTACACGGTTTTCCTTCAGCAGAGTTTCCGATCACGTGTTAGAGAAACAAATGTCGAAAATACCGAGACAGAACCATTGTCGTGATCGCAGGCATATTCACGTGAATGGACCAAGTGTGAACGCTACTTGCAGTGATTGTTGTGGATGAACTAAATAACGTTTTGTGACGATTTTACCAAATAATACACATAAGAATTCGTGCAAACGCAGTAGAATATCGCAGCGGATATTGTTAGTTTAACGTTTTCGCAAAATGTATTTTAAAAATATCGAATTGTGGCAGCATTTTTCATCGAAAGCAACTACGATATTGAAACGTAGTCTCGGAGATTGGGTAGTCTAAGCCCCAGAGCAAACGAACTAATTACAGGTTTTCGTGCCAGGGGAAATGGGGTTATTCTACTGGTTCGCATACAGACCGTACATTGAGTCATATTGCCAAAAATATCCTTGACAAAATACCCAACCACTTAAAGCATGAGATCCAAATGTTCAACACAATGCAATTATAGATTGCCTACGGCTCAGAGATACGTGAACAAATGAAATGCATTGACGTCATGGTCACAACTTTGATCTTTTTCACGATAAGCGACACTTCGATTTCACACTGATGCGCTCAGAAAAATGCAGACATTTGTGTTGTTTTCAAACTTGTGTGCTCGCATAACGCCAGGTCCTCGATTGAAACAGCACGCCACATTCCACGAGGTTAGCCGCGTACAATGCCCCTACTGTTCTTTGTCACAAACTGTCTGACAGAAACCTATCGTCGTTGTGCAACGTTTCTTTACATGCCACGTTGCAAGGTACATAGCGACGTTACACAGAGATATCAGCCGTGTGTAGAACAACTCGTTCAAAGGGAGACTACTATATCTCATCGAGATTGGTTATTTAAAGTGTGAGCGAATATTTAGGTTTACATAATTTTTTATAAATTTAATGATGCAGTTTTACACTTGACTGTACTTTTTGACGATACAAGTTCCATTCAGTAACCGACTTATATTGTGGTTCTGCAAAATCATCTTGGACACATTCATATCTTATAAGCTCGGCGTGGGCGTGCACTAACTTGGAGACACAGTAAGTGCATCCCTTCCCTGAGGCCGACGTTAACGCACCACTTGGTGTGTTCGTGTACAGCTTTGATCGGTGGTTTCTGATCTACCAATAAGCGATGCATGAAGACGGTAGTTATTAACTTGTTCAATAGCAAATCGAGTAGTCAGCCATTTACCGGGATGACACTTTGAGATAATTACGATAGATATATCGAATAATTGTAATTTGCTGACATAATTGGCGCCATTAGCGTTATCTGGCGATTTTCGTTTCAGAATACTGTAATTAAAATAATTGATGCGCCTTGCTTGTTGATCCTTTGGTCGCTTTAAGGTAGGGTATATTTAATCTCGGTATAAAAGTAATTAGTTATTATAAATACATGATAATTGTTTTATTACACACGCGCACAAATACAAAACACACAAACACACGCCCGCACGCACGCCCGACACACACACCACACACACACACACACACACAAGTAAATACACACTCACATACAACACATGTTGAATACGTTTCACATGGAATGTAGCCAATAAAGCGTGATGATGTATTATAAAATATTGTTAAACACAGAAATTCGTATTTGATGCGGGCTCCCAGGACAAAGCAGGTTGTGCGTTGAAATACCAACGTGAAGAGTGAATGCTAATCATCCAGCCAATCGATGAAGAAACTGTAGAGAAGATTTTTCGTCAGCGTGTTTACAAAGTGATGCCCAGAGACGTGTTTTAGACGTGTTTTCACATTTGGACGCACCACTTGTAATTTGGAAAGGAGTTGACACTGAATAACTCACACCACTAGTCGTAAGTGTACTTACGGTATGTGTACACTTAGGCCAACATGTTGATAACCCATTTTTCAATGAAATTATCAAATGGTAAGATTATGTTACGACATGGAAAGATTAACATTAATATTCAAGGATGTGATTACGATGATTTTGTTAAAGAAATCGTGATATAACAATCGCGATTAGATTAAAAAAATACGGTTAAGAGAGTAAACGAGACTTTAATCTAAATTAGCACGCACAATAAGAAAAAGGATTAGCACTGAACTGCGTTATATTGTGGCCTACTTGTGTGCAATATCTGCAACATGTGATTAACCTGTTTACATTCTTAATATTTCCGTAATATGATTGCAGTGTTTGTAAATATTTGTCGTTCTGCCAATAAGTTACCTATAATTACACGTGTCGAATGTATAGGTGGCTGCACGCGCGCTTGTATGTATGTATGTGTTGTGTGTGTGGTGCGTGCGTGCGTGCGTGCGTGCGTGCGTGCGTGCGTGCGTGCTATGAAAGACAAGCAGCTGCATGATAAGTACATTGTGACCTTTCGTCTAAACAACACATGACTTCAGGCTATTAGACCTATGCAAACAGTTGAGAAAGCCCCCGACCCCAGAGAGGACTGTTGTCTGTGCTGTTGTATTCATTGCAGTTACAAATGCCAAGTAGTACAGTAGCCCCCGCTCCAAATGACAATGACACCCGCCATGTCGCCCTGCTGCTGTGTCTACGTAAGCTATTGTATATTATACACAGTGACGCACGCACACTTCAAATTAGATTGGTTATGTAATTTAATGTGCGTATATGATTATGTGTGAATTACTGTCATGGTCTGCGTACGTTTCTAAAATGATACAGTCATCTGCGTACCGTGCGCAACGTAAGTATGGTAGTTATAACAATGGTCTGTGTATACATGTGAATAGTTGCAATGGTCTATGTACATGTACGAATAGTTGCGATGGTCTGCGTACGTATGTGAACTGTTGCGAGTGTCTGTGTGGTGTGTGAACTGTTGCGAGGGTCTATGTGGTGTGTGAACTGTTGCGAGGGTCTGTGTGGTGTGTGAACTGTTGCGAGGGTCTGTGTAGTGTGTGAACTGTTGCGAGGGTCTGTGTAGCGTGTGAACTGTTGCAAGGGTCTGTGTGGTATGTGAACTGTAGCGAGGGTCTGTATACGTTTGCACGTGTGGAAACTCCCATGATGGTGGGCTTACATGTGTGAACAGTTGCAATAGTTTGTGCACTTGTGTGAACTACTGCGATGGTACGCGCTCATGTGTGAACTATCAAGATGGTCAGCATACGTGTGTGAACTGTCACGATGATCTGCCTACCTGTGTGAACTACAGCAATGGTCAACGCATGTGTGTGAACTGTTCCAAGGGTCTCTCTACGTTATAACGTACGTGTGTGAAATATTAACATGCATGGTTTACGTCCGTGTATCTTTGACTGGTCAGTTATGTAGGTTTCCACGTAACAGTGTGTCGCGTTTAATCGTTCACTGACCGTCCTGAATGCTGCCGATTATAATGAACCTGCGGGGTATGTACGGCGTAGCCTTCAGCGTATATTATTCAAAACCGCATTCTTGCCTAGCATAATGAGCATTAACTCATTGCACCCCGAAGTGCGCTGTTGAGGAATACTAAAAAGCACACAAAGATACGAGCTATCACGCGTAGATGGCCAGCATGAAAGGTGCGTCTTGTCAAACCTGATAAAATTATGGTTCTTGCGATGCATGGTACATAATACTACATATGCTACCTATTGTATGCGTACGACATCTGTTATGACGACCGGGACATCTGATACGCCCGAGTCTTGTGTCGGCCACACAATAGCAACAACACGGCAGAAGCAAAACAGGAACAGTGAGCGACTGTTAAAGGAACAATGAAACATTGCTCCATCCACGGCCCGTCCATGAAACGTCACGAGCTGTATGAGTTATATATTGACTAACTAAAAACCAAAATACTAACAGTTCATTTTGGTGTTATGATGGTGACAACTCGATTGAAAGTGATCAAATGATCACGATTTCAATTATTCGAGAAGTCATATATTCCTGCTCATAAAGTTTCAGTCAGTACAGCTAGATTTAACGTCGCTGTCACAATGCAAAGTTGTTGTGTTATATAAGATGTGTGTTTGCATTCTTGCAATAGTATCCACGCGTACGTGTGTACTTATGCGTGATTGAGTATGTATACATGCGTATGAACGTCAACAAACAATAAATCTATAGTGTACGGTCTAAATCAAGTAAGCACGCACTTCCTGGGTGATAACAAAATATGGCACAAGAACAGGAAGTTGGATGTGGTTTACTAAATTCGCCGTCCGGAGAGTTCAAGTGCATGTTCAATTTGTTGACAGGGTCATCAAGACAAAACAAGACAATACACAACGTCCGGTGAGTAAGGTCATTTCATTAATATATTAGTATATTTATATGACATAGTAAATGTGTACGTCTTTGTGATGTTATCATTAATCAATAGATAAGTTATATCTCAACTGTCAGTTCCTATGTTTGACTGATAGTCTCATACATACTGAAATCAGCTCCGGTTACATTATTAGATTACATTGGGTATTCCTGAATTATTAGTCGTCATTTATCAGTGCGCTAGTTACTTAATTTGACGTTATTTGCTCTAGTAGGGCCGATGTAAGGTACTCGTATATTATTAAACGTCATTTATAATGGTATATAAGTTAGATACTCACTAATCATTAGACTTAATTTAATAATGGTATGCTGGGGACTTGTGTATTATTTGACGCCGTGTATCTTAGTTTGTTATGGATACTCTTCGATTATTAGATGTTCGTTACTGTGCGCCATCGATCACTGAAGTCCCGGTGGAATATTATAAACAATAGTGCCGCTGTCGGACGGGTACTGAAATATTGTTAGATTACTCGTCTCCGGGTACCTGGCTACCTTCTGACGTCAGCATGACGCTGTGGTAGGTAGTGAGCACTGTAGTCACTTCTGACGCCTGGCACTATTTCACTAACGTTTATTAAGAGCTCTTAAACTCGATTTTGCACTTTACAATCAATGTTGATACTTAACAGTGATCTTGAATTAATGATCAACACCAATACGCGCCAGTGGGACATTGTCACTGGCGTCTCGTGGGAATAGTGTCCTCGGTAGTGCGGCAATGGATATATGCGTTTTGAAAAACTCATTTAATCTAATAACGGATTTTGCTTAATGATGAATTTTCCTTAAGAGCGCTTTATCTTTGTGAAACGGTCCCCTGACTTCACAGCACTCCTTGCTGCTGGCGTGATATCTAGAGCATGACACAATTTATAAGCAAGCACTAGTGCCTGGAGCCTTGACGTCCGGCAGCCGGTACAAGCCCCCTAATTAATGGGTATACGTTAGGTCCACTCAACCGTTCAATCTTGTGTACACATTTCCATGGGGGTAACTTGTGTGTTCATATTCCACACGACCCCATGTAAGGTCATCCTCTAAGTGTGTTTGTGTAATCGTGGTTTCACCCATGGCCGCACACATGCATGCAATCGTGTATTCGTGTATTCACGCACGCACACCAACACACACACCAACACACACACCAACACACACACCAACACACACACCAACACACACACACACACACACACACACTCCGTAATAAAGACCTCCCACTCAGCAAGTGCACAATACCTCCAGGTGTGGTCTACATTGTCATTAGCGCCCGTCTGTCTTGACCTTTCAAGAGAGATTTATGACGGTAGGGGTTACATAATAATATTTATTATTATGATGGCATCTTATGCGTCAATACCCTCGAAGATTGAGCTCAGTGGTACATGTTACCAACTACCTGCTCGGAATACGAAATCGTACATAATAACGGCTACTGTTGCGTCATTTGTCACTTTCTGCTTCGTGACAAGCTATTAAATGACGTCATTTATCATGTCTTGCCTTTTCGACCATTGTAAGGATAATATATTATCTTCACGGAATGTTTAACCCGTCTGCGTGTGTTTCTAAAACAGGAAACGAATCACGTGTATGTTCGTATCCTCTCATACGAATGATAATTGTGAGATCCAGCATTTACGTCAATTAAGAACACATGACTGATCCACTGTTAGAAATATTTAGACCAGTGGGCTTGTGCTATTATAGAGTGAACTGTACTCAAATGGACTTAGCATTCAGGAAGCAATTCACACCAACACCAGTGCTTCCTGTACAATAAAAACACCCTTCCTCTCCTCTCGCACTACTAATTTACAAACTGCATTTCCGGTCTCTTTCTTGTTGCGAAATCTATCCCACAACAGGCAATTCTCCAAACAAATACAGGCATTCCCACAGTGCCGTCTTCACTGACCGTCCACGTGACATGAAGACGGTGCTGCACTGACCACAAAAGACTGTCAGGGTAACGGGGATCCAAAGACACCGCAGACATTACGCACATGTCACGACTTTCTTTCAACCGCTGCACAGACAGCGAGACGGGAAGTCGCGCTCTCAAACCGTGTCTCAGAGTTTGTCACCTGATATCGACTCTCAATGTCTCTGCGTTTCTCTCTCTCTCTCTCTCTCTCTCTCTCTCTCTCTCTCTCTCTCTCTCTCTCTCTCATTCTCTCATTCTCTCACTCTCTCTTCTATCTCTCTCACGCACACGCACACCCACACACCCACACACACACCCATAAGTCATCAAATTAAAATTCTTCGAAAACATATGAAACAATATTTTGCTGGTACAGTTGACCCAAAGTTATATCTTTATTCGCGTCTGCATGTTAACAAATGTTATGATCAGTATTCACGACGACTAATGATGACGAGATACGATATCTTGCTGAATCACATGAGATTAGACGGCCTTTCAAGGGGGCCACTACTGCATATCGCTATACGACCCCAATACGGGCCTTTCGCATGTACACGTTGGTTCCTAGTTTGGTGTAGTTGTGAAAACCGCGCAACGGACACTGTTTAGAAATATGGGGAGCTGACACGTCATTTTTCACACTGCGGCGGTACCCCGGGGTTTTATTTATGAGCGGCGGATGTTCCGATACTTGTTATTCAAGATGTGACTCTTTCCTCACGTATGCGTTCTCGTCTTTCTAGTAGAGCGATGTAACTGGCGACAACATCGCCGGCTGTAAGGTGTTTTGCATTTGGCGAATCCGTGGTTCTCCCGTCCAATTTTTAGATTACAGTCGATACCGAATTGCGCCAACCATATTACTGTTTGTGACATAGACACCAGATAAGATACGCCAACAGCTTAGATGTTTTTTTGAAACACTGATATTCTAACCCTGAACGCTGTAGAACCATCGATCGCGGATACAAACCGAGCCGCTTGTGACCAGACGGATTTCGCTTGTAATAACCCTAATGCAACGAAACAGCTTACCCGAGAGCGCCAATGCGGAAATTAGCTTTGCCAACAACAACGGAGCCTAGACCGCGCTGCCAACATGATGTAGCACACACACATACACACACGTGATTTACAGTTATAGCTTCCGCATATGACAACGTCGTACATATGACAGCGAAAGGTATGCAAACTCATCTTCTCATATTTCATCGCGCGATATGTCTCTCTCCGGCCTACTCGGGAACGTTGAGGTCAAGCTTAGAACAAAGACTGCTGTCAAAGAAGCCGTCAAAATGAAGCATCAACAATCACTTACCGTGCTGTAGAATCCACTGAATATCGAACCACTGCGAACATTGCAACAATAGCAGAACCGTTTCAGGAACCCCATAACGACAGCGCAGGTTACGATGTCATTTAGGTTAAGCGTGCGGTACTCCGTCCTCGTTGCACAACCGACGACACGGTCGCTGTCACCCCGACTGACTGCTGCCCCGTCGTTGTTGTCGCCGCCAGGACAGGGCAATGAAGCGGCACGCGCGCTCACACACGCACACACAATCGCACTCGACGCAAGCGCAGCGCGTGAGTTGCGTCTGTAGGTAAACAAGAATAGCTCAGGTTATGAAAACCGTCGCGTCACGCTCTGTTTAACACGGCCTGCTCTACGCTGGCTGCGCTGCGTTCATCAAAGGCCGTGAACTGCTCGGGCTTTCTCCGTTATATCACACGGCCGTGTACCGTGAAAGACGGGCTCTAGTCCTCGCCGATATCAGCGACCCTGGCCTGTGTACAAAGCACACACATCATTTCCACCCGGGCGACGGTATGCGCTCGTTGCATTGGTCAAGTGATGTTCAATTCTACACTTGTCAATGACACGGCTTGACCAGTTGCGCGTCACGCACGAAGATAAGGTGATTATGCAATATCGATTGAGCAACAGTATGGATAAAGGTTCGCTGACGGATGGTGGGCATTGTGGCTCCGGTTGTGTTGGATCTTGTCCAATCTACAGTACTGTAATTGTGCCCGTTTGATTATTTGCAAAATTTAGGCAAACCCATTGGAAAACATCGATAAAATTATATGAATAGAAATAAAAAATATATCATACCATAGCAGAGAAAAGCTCACCACAGCACAGTACAGCACAATATAGTGTAGTAGTCTTCTGTAACATTCCATAGCCAGGATTCCATGTCATCATATGATTAATTATATGGTCACTTAAATATTATTAAATATTTTACTAATTGGTATTGGTTAATTTTTTAAGAAGTACATTTTATTGTTTCTCAAATGTGGTGTGTTCTTTCCGACAGTGGTCAGTGAGTGACTGTGACCTGAGTGGTCAGTGAGTGATGATGACCAGGGTGGTCAGTGAGTGACTGACCTGAGTGGTCAGTGAGTGATGATGACCAGGGTGGTCAGTGAGTGACTGGCCTGAGTGGTCAGTGAGTGATGATGACCAGGGTGGTCAGTGAGTGACTGACCTGAGTGGTCAGTGAGTGATGATGACCAGGGTGGTCAGTGAGTGACTGACCTGAGTGGTCAGTGAGTGACTGTGACCTGAGTGGTCAGTGAGTAAATGTGTCCTGAGTGGCCAGTCAGTGACTGTGACCTGAATGGTCAGTGGAGAGTTAGGTCCGTGAGAGTGTTTTCCTGCACCCCCCACACACACACTGACGGCTGCAGGGTCACGTCTTGGTTTGTGAATGCTAAATAGACCGTCGGAACAAACAATGGCGCCACACGTACAGCGCAGTGCTAATTATCACATCGTCAACTAACAAAGCTTTTCTCACCCGGAGGTCCTATGCCTACTGTAAGCAGCAGAAAGTTCCCAGGAGACCCGCGAGAGGGCATGTGATTGTTTTTATTAAATTACCTGGTCAAACTAAAATGTAAAAAAATTGCCCTAACTATGAAAACAACATCTACTCCATATATATATATATATATATATATATATATATATATATATATATATATATATATATATAAACACACACACACACACACACACACACACACACACACACACACACACACACACACACACACACACATATATATAAACTTTTATAAGATCTTCTTACGCCACCAGATCAATTATGCTGTTGATGTTTGTCATTTGTGATAGATATAATTATCTTAGCTTAAGATAATGACTAAATTTAAGGTGTTTTGATATTTAAATGTAACGTTCATATTTACTACGATGCCATTTTGTATCTACTACCAACGGCATTTCAGATGCTTTGTCAAAGAAGACCAATGCAGCCACTGCACCACAAACCTCGTAGGTACAGGAAGGTACTGCGTGTCGACCGCACAGTTTATGCGATGTTCAGAAAACATTGTTACACTCTGTTGAATGTTGAACTAAATAAAATTAACGAAATTATACAGTTTTGAAATAAATTATGCACCAACAGACGAAGATGTGTGGAGATGAACGATAATATGAGATCTAACATAATAACCTGGCTCTCAGTCGCTGAACCCGCATAAAGCTTCAAAACTAAAATAAATACGTTCATTGTTGGCACAACTTCCTTCGTCTTTCAGTTATCGTTAAAATACCGATTTATAACGCGCATTTACCACGCCAAACCGACTGCGACTCCCAATTTTATAGGCGGTTGATGAATTCTTAAGTTTATGCATCAGTAGCTTGTTTTGCGTGGCGAAGTGTTACGCCTAATATTTGCGACGCAATTCATCATGACATTTCAGCCGAGCATTATACTGATCTCTTAGATGCATCCTATTTATCCGATTTCTAAACAAGAAGTATCAATGAATCTCGATTGCAATTTTCAAGCCATTGACTCGCGGCATGGTCGATGCGTCGGTCTTACGGAAACACCGATGTGCCATGCCAGGACTGGCAGCAGGGAAATGCAACTGATAATTGATGTCTGCACAAAACAAACAATGCCTTGCTCCACATTTACTCTTTAATTGACCTTAATCAAACCAACTCTTCATGGGTTTTAACACACGGGACGTCTCGGAAACCAAGCGGCACTTATATAATAGATCAGCTTGAAACACGATTGATGCCATGATGTCGACCCGAGCGCAATGCAAACAACGACTAGACAATCAGGGGTCGATGGTAATTTTTAAATTGGTAATAGACCCACGTAAAGTAACGCAACATTTAGAAGTAAAAAGTAAGAAAGTAAACAAAAAAGTAAAAGTAATTACCCAAAAATGTACTTCGTTACAAGTAGATTTCAAAATAAACTACTTAAGTAATGTAACGAAGTAAATGTACTTCGTTACATCCCACCACTGGGTAATAGTACACTTAGCTATCAGTTAGTTGGGTATATGTAACAGTTGTTTCCTGGCCCAGTCTATATAGTAGCACGCAACTTCGTACCTGTGAAGTACATACTCTTTTTACAGAGAAAGCTTACCAATATTAAACTGAGATTAACCAAAACTGACGCGTTTTATGTAGGGGCTGCCTGAATGTTCCTTTAAACAAAGGGGTCATTGGAGGTAAAACTGTTGAGAACTGCTGAACTAGCACATGGCTAAACGCAGACGCATTTTAAAACGCCTATGCTCAACCGCATACTCGCAAATATACGTACACGAACGACGCACGACGCACGCGCACGCGCACGCGCACGCGCACGCGCACGCGCACGCGCACACGCACACGCACACGCACGCGCACGCGCACGCGCACGCGCACACGCACACGCACACGCACACGCACACGCACACGCACACGCACACGCACACGCACACGCACGCACACGCACACGCACACGCACACGCACACGCACACGCACACGCACACGCACACGCACACGCACACGCACACGCACACGCACACGCACACGCACACGCACACGCACACGCACACGCACACGCACACGCACACGCACACGCACACGCACACGCACACGCACACGCACACGCACACGCACACGCACACGCACACGCACACGCACACGCACACGCACACGCACACGCACACGCACACGCACACGCACACGCACACGCACACCGCACACGCACACGCACACGCACACGCACAGCACACGCACACGCACACGCACACGCACACGCACACGCACACGCACACGC
Organism: Ridgeia piscesae; assembly: GCA_025642075.2. NCBI lineage: Eukaryota > Metazoa > Annelida > Polychaeta > Sabellida > Siboglinidae > Ridgeia > Ridgeia piscesae. The sequence goes on along the minus strand of JAODUO010001343.1, from coordinate 83,416 downwards.
ACACGCACACGCACACGCACACGCACACGCACACGCACACGCACACGCACACGCACACGCACACGCACACGCACACGCACACGCACACGCACACGCACACGCACACGCACACGCACACGCACACGCACACGCACACGCACACGCACACGCACACGCACACGCACACGCACACGCACACGCACACGCACACGCACACGCACACGCACACGCACACGCACACGCACACGCACACGCACACGCACACGCACACGCACACGCACACGCACACGCACACGCACACGCACACGCACACGCACACGCACACGCACACGCACACGCACACGCACACGCACACGCACACGCACACGCACACGCACACGCACACGCACACGCACACGCACACGCACACGCACACGCACACGCACACGCACACGCACACGCACACGCACACGCACACGCACACGCACACGCACACGCACACGCACACGCACACGCACACGCACACGCACACGCACACGCACACGCACACGCACACGCACACGCACACGCACACGCACACGCACAAGTGTCTTAGGGCACATTATTAAATGTTCATAACATTAAGAGTGGGGGTGGTAGTATTACTTGGAACGCAACGACACGTTCCGCCCACTTTAAATTCTTTAAAGGATGTGGACAAAGTAATTCCTCAACATCTTAAGTTATTCCCTTGAAATAAATTTGTGTAGGCGTGCTAGCTATTATTTACACGGAAGGTCACGCTACTGCATGCAGCTGGATGTCCTCCATAACCAGGTAATTTCTATGTTATATTGTGCGCGCGCCTGTATGTACAAGTTACACGTAGACATACGTGTGCGCGTGTATATGCGTGTGTGCATGTTGGCGTGCTCGCGTACAGGTTTGTTTATGTGTTTGTCTGTTTGCGTGCGTGGGT
>JAODUO010001343.1:75000-77500 GCA_025642075.2 Ridgeia piscesae | reverse complement strand
ACGATTTAAAACAAGCAACTATTCAGAATTATAAGACAAAACAATATTACAACACACTCGCCATTAGAATTTGGATTTGGAAGAGAATCGGACAAATCCTGAGAGAAGAAAAGATGACTCACTCACTCACTGACCCACTTTCTCACTCACTCACCCACTTACTCACCCACTTTCTCACTCACTCATCCACTTACTCACTCGCTCGCTCACTCACTCACTCACTCACTCACTCACTCACTCACCAATCAGTCACTCACTCAGTCAGTCACTTACACAGAAACTCATTCACCCACTCACTCATTCACAGAGTCACTCAGTCTCTCTCGTTCACTCTTATATATATATATATATATATATATATATATATATATGTATATATATATATTAATTGAACTATTATTATGGTGGTGGTGGTGGTAAAAGATGTCATAATTATCATCTAGACTTATATTAATACGTGCACGCTTAACGGCGACTCCAGTAAGAAAGTCTAACGGTGTACTTCAGTGCTATTTCCAACATTTGTAATTACTGCTAAGAGGCGAAAACAATGCTTCGTATTAAATTATGATCGCATTTTGATACTAATGTCGATTAAAACAACGACCAGTGGTGGCTCTAATGATCATTCGGTAAGTTGTTGTGATCATTGTTGTGACAACAACATTAATCCTAGAAACAACAAACATTGCGTCCTGACTGCGGCCCTTCATCCTAACACATCGATCATGGCGCGCGGGAAATAACAAGCGTAGCCGGTCAATAATACTTTACACAGCGTGAACGTAATGCGATTTAGTTGTCTACCGACGATTTGATCGATGTATTTACTGGTTTGTGACGATGTCGTTGCCAGACACGTGGCAGTGATCGAGTGTCGTCGATGGCGTCAGACAGAGTCTCCGGGAAGCGACGTCCGGGAAATTCAACAATGTCTATCGGAACAGTGGCACACGTCAGACTGTAAAACACAAAGTCGCTATCGATCAGGTGATAGCAACCACGCATGTGCACGCGACAGACAAATCCCATCAGCGTGCACGCGACAGACAAATAGTTCTGGTATCCCGTCAAACTTCACCACGCTGAGCTTCAACGATGCTGTGTCACGACAACGTCGTCGTGACCGCGAGCGATAATCCTCGCATCACGAAGTTGGCTGAGCGATCTCCGAAGGTGTGCCGTACCAACGAACAGGAGGGAACGAAACTGCGCCAGTCTCTCCGCTGCATCGTCCGTTGCGAGCGAACAGCCGTTGCGCGGATCACGTCTGAGCAGAAGCAACTTGCCGACCGCTTCCAGAAGAAGCTCGCGCGCTCTCAACTTCTCGACTCTCGCCTGGGCAGCAGCAGTGGCTTCGTGGATCGGCGAAGGAGCGTTTCGACGGAGGGCATAGGGATCGCAGAAGTAGCCTACACAAACAGGGTCACTTCCGCCGGAAGAGCGTCCGTGTTACGTCCAAGGACAGCGTCTCGTCGTCATAGCGACGCGCGTTCGGAGATGCTCAGTCCGAAACAGGAAAGACCACTGCGGTGCAAGACAGCTGGAGCACGCGTCGGTGCCTCAAAGCGGCACTGCGCGGTCACGCGTGGTCGCACAGAAGAGACGAATTGCTTCAGCGAGTTTGGCGATCGTCGGCGTGGACACAGTGACAGACCACGCACCGCCTTTGAACGACTGGGCAGTGAATCCTTACGCTCGGACACAACCGTGACGTCAGTAATTGATGATGAAGAGACACAAAACATGCTACCTGACGGGGTGGAGAAAACGCAAGGGTTTGCTGGGGAGGAAGAGACACGAAAATCGTACGTAAACTGTGAACAATCATTTGTTCAATCGAGCGGACCAACCCCTATTACAAAGGCCGGAAGTACTCAAGCGACAGCCGGTATTAACGTTGCCATCAGAACAATGGCACACAATGTTAATGCTGCAAACGTAAGAACGACACCCCTTATTGATGCTGCAGACATCACAACGACTATTGATGCTTCAAACACTCAAACGACAACTGTTACGGATGATTCAAACAATCCAACGGTAACTATGGTGGACGACTCAGACACGACAGCGCCATCTACTGGTGCCGTATATCCAGTGTCACTGACCGTAACCGCCGACGTAAAAGCAGGAGCCTGCCCAGAGGAGACACAGCAAACGTCTTGTGAAGACCACGAAGACCCGACACAGACAGTCACTGGTGGAGTTCCATATCCACATCCTGAAGACGACGTATTTAACGAGGAAGTTTGTCCAACGAAAGAGACGGTGCGTAACATCGAGGTAACAGCCAATGATACCGTACACACACAAGCCACAAATGCCGATAGTATCTATGTAAGACCGATCTCAATACTGTCCAACCTGTCAGCACCACGCCGACCGACCACTGCTATGCATTCCAAGGTGTCACACGTCGTCCTTTTTCTACCGCCCACAGACGCAACCACCTCGGGAACGTTCAGTTCGACAACCGGAAGTGAGCGTTCCGGACACG
>JAODUO010001343.1:25000-70000 GCA_025642075.2 Ridgeia piscesae | reverse complement strand
TCGAAAACGGATCATAACTCTAGTGTACATGCATATATTGGGACAGATTTAATAAGATTTAACAAGATTGCCACCTAGAGATTCAACTCTAGATGGCAGGTGGACTAGGAAGCCATTTGGCTTATCGAGAGTCCAACCTATCTATCTAAGTATATCTAAGCCCTTCTTGGGTATATGTCGATTTTATTTTTAAATATATTAACACTACTAGCACCTACACAATCAGCTGATAATCTGTTCCATTCGTTTACTGTTCTTTGTGAAAATATTATAATATCTAGTCTACACTGCTTCTTTGCTAATGTAACTCCATGTCCTCTAGTCCTTCTCTCTTCCTCGACTGTAAAAAAATATTTCTGTCAATATTTTCATACCCATTCAATATTTTAAACACCTCAATCTGATCTCCTCTCAATCTTCTGGTTTGTAGTGTTGTTAAACCACATTCTTTTAGACACATTTCATAACTAATATTCCTGAGTTTTTGTATCATTTTGGTTGCTCTCCTTTGTACTCTTTCTAGCATATCAATATCCTTCTTGCGATATGGCCTCCATGCTTGTATACAATACAATGTCCTAAATAGTCAAACTCTCTCCCTTCGAACTTAGTCTCAAATACTGGTAATATACTAATATCTTCCCTGGTCAACACCGAACTAAAGTACTCATTTAGGTTTTCTGCCATTAAGAATCCCTCTGTTATTATGTTTCCATCACTACCTTCTAGAAGACCGACCTTATCCTGAACTTTCTGTTTACTTCAAACATACGCATAAAAACTCTTGCTGTCATGTTTTATATTAAAAACTATTTTTTGTTCGTAGCTTCTCTTTGAATCTCTAATTTCAGCTGTAGCTTGATTAAGTGCTTCTTTATAAATGCTAGTCTTCTTCACTTCCAGTATGTCTATGTCTTCCACATCATTTGCTTGTAATTGATTTTTCTAATGGCTTCCTTCGATATATGTTTCTTTGACCGTTTCCCGTTTTTTCAAGGGGACAAATTTGTCAACGACGCAGTCAATTTCACTCTTTAAAATATTCCAGCATTCTGTTGCTGTCTTATTCTTCAGTGTGTTATTCCAGTCTATCTTTGCTAAATATTCCCTCATGTCCTTATATCTTCCTTTGTGAAATTTTTTCCTGTACCTTATTTTTCTATTCCGTTCTCCCTTTACTTTGAAGATGAAATGTATCTGGTGTACGGCATCATGTACCAACAAAACAAAACCAATACAACACGGTTAAATACATACTCGTTTTACTGACGTATCAGTGCATTCATGATTATTACAAATACTTGCATAATTACAAAATACGGTCTTTACAGTAAACCTGTGTGGCAAAAGATGCTATAAACATGTTTCCTATATACATTGCATGTGTCATAAATCACATTCGTTTCTAACATGTCATGTGACTATACACATACCGGTGAGCCAATGAAATGACAGTGATGCCAACAGGTTTACGATTATTCTTCATCACCGGCTTACACAAGCAATTTTGCCCACCATAGTCTTGTTGATGCGAGTTTGGATTAGTGTTAAGTTATCCAATAATTGTAGAAATGCACGCAGTTAAAACATCATATCCCCCTGTTGCTTAGCATGGAGGTACTTCAAACTATCACAAACTGTTGCTGAACACACCGAGCATTCAGACATGAATGTTAACATTTTTTTCTTCAAGTTTTGGTGCAGTGTTTTATCTTTGCAAATAAGAAGGCAAAATTGGTTGTGATAAAAACTGCGTGCATGATATGTGGATTGAGTATCTGTCTTGGAGCAATTGCATATGTAATACATATAATAGTGCCGTATAAACATGTTAAGTTGGCAAAGCTTGATGGAGGTCAAGTACATTATCTTGACTGTGACGTAGGCAAACTACAATATTCTGCTGAATCAGTTACTGTCGTATGTGGTTGTGCAATCTGGAGTCATGTGATCAACAGGGTGGAAATTGCTTGTGAAAACCGGCCTTGGTTGATGAAATGGAAGTATCGATAGTCAATAAAACACTGAGAACTGTAACAAGTGCACAAGCCTTCCTCGACTGGAAATGGTCTCAATCATTATAGTGTATCTTTGGGAGTTAACAACTGAATACACATCGACTACATAAACAGACGCGTGACGCGGTCGCTGATGCGCGACCTGTCGGAAACTAAACCGTCGTTTAACAAAATAAGACTAGCGTACGTGGATAACCATCTTAAAATCTAAACGTTGGATGCGACGCAACCGTGCGTTTGACGCGTAACAAAATAAAATAAAAATTCGAGTCCGAAACAGTTCAACAATCGGGGCACACTGTGGACTGACCTGTCCAGCTAATCAACGTTGTAAAATCATCTCAACGTAACTCTAGTAGCTGCACAGATGACGTCATCAGTGACCAAAGTCCAAAACAATGTCATTTTGTTATCACACAACCACCACCTCAAGTGGTATGGGACTTACGATGTGAAATTGCTAATATCGTCAATTTCCATTAACATGATACACTCACTAGGTGGAAGCACTGTGGTGTTTACCCACGATATCCGGTGACAAACAACCCCATCTATGTAAGGCTTAACATATTTGGGGAAGTTGCAAATTTACACAATGGAATCGTGATGGATAAATAACGTCACTGATTATAAGTGACATTGCGCATACATTTCAGTTACGCACAATGTAACAGACGACAAGGCATACCAACTGAATATCCATTGTAGAAAAATACACAAACTTTGCCTGATGTGACATCTTCTCTCGATACAATCACTGTGTTGTCCACAGTTTCCTTAAACCTGGAAATTAAATCGCTGCTGTCTGTGATAGAGCGACAGAGCAGGAAGACTACAAGTTTCAGTCCTGCTGCAGATGATCGATTTAAAATCCATCCTGATTATTCCATGCAACAAAACAACGTCAGCGTCGTACGGTCATGCTAAATGCACCGTTCTAACACAGTGGAAACATTCCTGTTGTGCTGTTCATCCAATTCTACCACGTGAACCAGCAGCAGAATTAATCAACTGATCTTCCGAGCAGTAGCCGTAACTGTGAACAATTCTCTTTCTAGACAAAGCCATCTTTCACGAATTGTATCACAACTTGTCACTTCAGTATGACACTATCACCTGACACACGTCACATATTAGGTGACAGTCTATGCGAGTTCTTGCTGGAGCTCCATGTCTGTTCTTTGCATATACGTTGTGAGCCGTACGTTATCAATAACACCTCCTCTTTGGTAGGGCCAATGTGGCGATGCAATAATGGTATCGCTTATGGATCGTTGTATTTGTCGAACTGTTACCAACAGAGGCAACTTGTGAAATGACACAAATCCATTGTCATTTCGAACTGTTAACCCGACCTGACCGTGACCACGTGAACATTGTCACTGCACTGCCAGACGGGATTCCAGTTGAAACAACTGCCACGGTGCACCTCCAGGCACACGTAACCTGGCGTGACTTACACCAACTTAAAACCAAGTCATGTGACCAAGTCTTCACACCTTTGTGTTCGGTAAGCTGCTGCTGCTGCTGTGTTTGTTCGCGGACGTCTTTACAGCTGTAGATGTCGCCACTGTCGTTGTCGCTGGCAGGCTTTGGCAGTTACATTTCATGACTTCGTCGGCGTCGTCTGTCTCAGATTCCGACTCGCTGACGATCACCGGCACATTCATGTTGACACTCGTGAAAAATGCCATTTTCCTCCTGTAATGGAAACAACAATTGTTCACAATATTTAACCCTTTACACGCCATGTCTGTAATCTCCCACATGCATATGCCTTTTGTTTTGACCAATCACAAGTGAACACCCGTGTCACCAATAATTGAAGATGGTTAGGCTTACACTGGATTAAAAACCAGGTTGATGTGTTAAGTTTGCAAGTATTTTTGAACTAAAAGGTGCGAATATAATTGCTTATTGCTGACCCAAGATGGCAGCACATGATGTCAATGGATCGTTAACACTGATCCTTCAACCCTGGATTTATCATCTAAGGTTAGGTAGTTACAGACCCCAACCATGCGACATTTAAGGAGTCCGAAGATGAAACAAACAGTTTCAGACTTACGGACTTCCTTAAAACTCAAAGACATTCTTTTAGATGTGCCTGGGGGTAAAGACACTACCGGTAGTTCTGGATTTTTCACTGAAATGAATAACCTATATGAATGAAAAATAGATATACAAACACGATTTTTAGTGAACAATTACATTACCTCATATCTCTCGCTTATAAAGTCCTCAACCAATCAGCAACACAAACCTACACAATACACAACGTCACATGGACATGCAGCGCCACCTACCGGAATGACAAAACTTCTGGCTGGTCGTCTTCACCCCTCGGTAGTTGTTTGACCTCTCGCATGACCTTGCGGAGATATTTTTCGGCCTTCTCGTCCACCCGAGATAGCTGGTTGCGTTTCTCGTGTCGAGCGAGCTGCAGACAAATGGAACATTGTCATGTATTTTTTGACATTTGTAAGAGGATGATTTTAGACGAGTAGGACCACTACTGTGGAGTGAGTGACATGTTTGTCTATATACAATCGGATTGTGTAGTAAAGTAAAAGAAAAACATTAACTGTTTAATACTTGTTTACTCCCCGACAGACATGTTCAATCACACACCATCTTGACTTCTCTGGGAAGCCGTGCTGCATTTAATGCACAAAAAGTAGTCTAGCTTCATACACAAATGTCGCCGTCTACAGACCCACTTGTACAGCCAAGTGAACTGGAGCAACGTAGACTGGATGAAATTTCTCAACATTCAACATAGCAGCACAAACATAAAATCTAAAATTTGCATGACGGAGTATGTAGACCACAGAATTTTTGAAATTGTTCAGAGGCGCGGTTTTGTAGAATGTTATTCTAACGTATAATATTATAGTGACTTATGTAATTCAAGTAGAATGGCTGAATTGTGATTTTACTTACCAGTTTGTCGGCTTCTGTGAGGAAATGTTGCAGTTTCTCGTTCTCTGTGAACCATTCTGGGGGTTCGCCATCACCTACAGCATGGAAGGTTTGGTTGCAATCTCTGTGGGAACCTACTGGCTATGTACGTGTGTGTTCTACTGTCTATGTACGTGTGTGTTCTACTGTCTATGTACGTGTGTGTTCCACTGGCTATGTACGTGTGTGTTCTACTGTCTATGTACGTGTGTGTTCTACTGTCTATGTACGCGTGTGTTCTACTGTCTATGTACGTGTGTGTTCTACTGTCTATGTACGTGTGTGTTCTACTGTCTATGTACGTGTGTGTTCTACTGTCTATGTACGTGTGTGTTCTACTGTCTATGTACGTGTGTGTTCTACTGTCTATGTACGTGTGTGTTCTACTGTCTATGTACGTGTGTGTTCTACTGGCTATGTACGTGTGTGTTCTACTGTCTATGTACGTGTGTGTTCTACTGTCTATGTACGTGTGTGTTCTACTGTCTATGTACGTGTGTGTTCTACTGCTATGTACGTGTGTGTTCTACTGGCTATGTACGTGTGTGTTCTACTGTCTATGTACGTGTGTGTTCTACTGCTATGTACGTGTGTGTTCTACTGCTATGTACGGTGTGTTCTACTGCTATGTACGCGTGTGTTCTACTGGCTATGTACGTGTGTGTTCTACTGGCTATGTACGCGTGTGTTCTACTGTCTATGTACGTGTGTGTTTCTACTGTCTATGTACGGTGTGTTCTACTGTCTATGTACGGTGTGTTCTACTGTCTATGTACGTGTGTGTTCTACTGGCTATGTACGTGTGTGTTCTACTGTCTATGTACGTGTGTTCTACTGTCTATGTACATGTGTGTTCTACTGTCTATGTACGTGTGTGTTCTACTGTCTATGTACGTGTGTTCTACTGTCTATGTACGTGTGTGTTCTACTGTCTATGTACGTGTGTGTTCTACTGGCTATGTACGTGTGTGTTCTACTGTCTATGTACGTGTGTTCTACTGTCTATGTACTGTGTGTTCTACTGTCTATGTACGTGTGTTCTACTGCTATGTACGTGTGTGTTCTACTGTCTATGTACGGTGTGTTCTACTGGCTATGTACGTGTGTGTTCTACTGTCTATGTACTGTGTGTTCTACTGTCTATGTACGTGTGTGTTCTACTGCTATGTACTGTGTGTTCTACTGTCTATGTACGTGTGTGTTCTACTGTCTATGTACGTGTGTGTTCTACTGTCTATGTACGTGTGTGTTCTACTGTCTATGTACGTGTGTGTTCTACTGTCTATGTACGTGTGTGTTCTACTGTCTATGTACGTGTGTGTTCTACTGTCTATGTACGTGTGTGTTCTACTGTCTATGTACGGTGTGTTCTACTGTCTATGTACGTGTGTGTTCTACTGTCTATGTAGTGTGTGTTCTACTGTCTATGTACGTGTGTGTTCTACTGTCTATGTACGTGTGTGTTCTACTGTCTATGTACGTGTGTGTTCTACTGTCTATGTACGTGTGTGTTCTACTGTCTATGTACGTGTGTGTTCTACTGTCTATGTACGTGTGTTCTACTGTCTATGTACGTGTGTGTTCTACTGTCTATGTACGTGTGTGTTCTACTGGCTATGTACGTGTGTGTTCTACTGTCTATGTACGTGTGTGTTCTACTGTCTATGTACGTGTGTGTTCTACTGTCTATGTACGTGTGTTCTACTGCTATGTACGTGTGTGTTCTACTGTCTATGTACGTGTGTGTTCTACTGCTATGTACGTGTGTGTTCTACTGTCTATGTACGTGTGTGTTCTACTGTCTATGTACGTGTGTGTTCTACTGCTATGTACGTGTGTGTTCTACTGTCTATGTACGTGTGTGTTCTACTGTCTATGTACGTGTGTGTTCTACTGTCTATGTACGTGTGTGTTCTACTGTCTATGTACGTGTGTGTTCTACTGTCTATGTACGTGTGTGTTCTACTGTCTATGTACGTGTGTGTTCTACTGTCTATGTACGTGTGTGTTCTACTGTCTATGTACGTGTGTTCTACTGTCTATGTACGTGTGTGTTCTACTGTCTATGTACGTGTGTGTTCTACTGGCTATGTACGTGTGTGTTCTACTGGCTATGTACGTGTGTGTTCTACTGTCTATGTACGTGTGTGTTCTACTGCCTATGTACGTGTGTGTTCTACTGCCTATGTACGCGTGTGTTCTACTGGCTATGTACGCGTGTGTTCTACTGGCTATGTACGTGTGTGTTCTACTGTCTATGTACGTGTGTGTTCTACTGTCTATGTACGTGTGTGTTCTACTGTCTATGTACGTGTGTGTTCTACTGTCTATGTACGTGTGTGTTCTACTGTCTATGTACGTGTGTGTTCTACTGTCTATGTACGTGTGTGTTCTACTGTCTATGTACGTGTGTGTTCTACTGTCTATGTACGTGTGTGTTCTACTGTCTATGTACGTGTGTGTTCTACTGTCTATGTACGTGTGTGTTCTACTGGCTATGTACGTGTGTGTTCTACTGTCTATGTACGTGTGTTCTACTGTCTATGTACGTGTGTGTTCTACTGTCTATGTACGTGTGTGTTCTACTGTCTATGTACGTGTGTGTTCTACTGTCTATGTACGTGTGTGTTCTACTGTCTATGTACGTGTGTGTTCTACTGTCTATGTACGTGTGTGTTCTACTGTCTATGTACGTGTGTGTTCTACTGTCTATGTACGTGTGTGTTCTACTGTCTATGTACGTGTGTGTTCTACTGTCTATGTACGTGTGTGTTCTACTGTCTATGTACGTGTGTGTTCTACTGTCTATGTACGTGTGTGTTCTACTGTCTATGTACGTGTGTGTTCTACTGTCTATGTACGTGTGTGTTCTACTGTCTATGTACGTGTGTGTTCTACTGTCTATGTACGTGTGTGTTCTACTGTCTATGTACGTGTGTGTTCTACTGTCTATGTACGTGTGTGTTCTACTGTCTATGTACGTGTGTTCTACTGGCTATGTACGTGTGTGTTCTACTGTCTATGTACGTGTGTGTTCTACTGGCTATGTACGTGTGTGTTCTACTGTCTATGTACGTGTGTGTTCTACTGTCTATGTACGTGTGTGTTCTACTGTCTATGTACGTGTGTGTTCTACTGTCTATGTACGTGTGTGTTCTACTGTCTATGTACGTGTGTGTTCTACTGTCTATGTACGTGTGTGTTCTACTGTCTATGTACGCGTGTGTTCTACTGGTCTATGTACGTGTGTGTTCTACTGTCTATGTACGTGTGTGTTCTACTGGCTATGTACGTGTGTGTTCTACTGTCTATGTACGTGTGTGTTCTACTGTCTATGTACGCGTGTGTTCTACTGTCTATGTACGCGTGTGTTCTACTGTCTATGTACGTGTGTGTTCTACTGGCTATGTACGTGTGTGTTCTACTGTCTATGTACGTGTGTTCTACTGTCTATGTACATGTGTGTTCTACTGTCTATGTACGTGTGTGTTCTACTGTCTATGTACGGTGTGTTCTACTGTCTATGTACTGTGTGTTCTACTGCTATGTACGTGTGTGTTCTACTGTCTATGTACGTGTGTTCTACTGTCTATGTACGTGTGTGTTCTACTGTCTATGTACGTGTGTGTTCTACTGTCTATGTACGTGTGTGTTCTACTGTCTATGTACATGTGTGTTCTACTGTCTATGTACGCGTGTGTTCTACTGTCTATGTACGTGTGTGTTCTACTGTCTATGTACATGTGTGTTCTACTGTCTATGTACGTGTGTGTTCTACTGTCTATGTACGTGTGTTCTACTGTCTATGTACATGTGTGTTCTACTGTCTATGTACATGTGTGTTCTACTGTCTATGTACGTGTGTGTTCTACTGTCTATGTACGTGTGTTCTACTGTCTATGTACGCGTGTGTTCTACTGTCTATGTACGTGTGTGTTCTACTGGCTATGTACGTGTGTGTTCTACTGTCTATGTACGTGTGTGTTCTACTGTCTATGTACATGTGTGTTCTACTGCCTATGTACGTGTGTGTTCTACTGTCTATGTACGTGTGTGTTCTACTGTCTATGTACGCGTGTGTTCTACTGTCTATGTACGTGTGTGTTCTACTGTCTATGTACGTGTGTGTTCTACTGTCTATGTACGTGTGTTTCTACTGCTATGTACGTGTGTTCTACTGTCTATGTACTGTGTGTTCTACTGCTATGTACGGTGTGTTCTACTGCTATGTACGTGTGTGTTCTACTGTCTATGTACGTGTGTGTTCTACTGTCTATGTACGTGTGTTCTACTGGCTATGTACGTGTGTGTTCTACTGTCTATGTACGTGTGTGTTCTACTGTCTATGTACGTGTGTGTTCTACTGCCTATGTACGTGTGTGTTCTACTGTCTATGTACGTGTGTGTTCTACTGGCTATGTACGTGTGTGTTCTACTGGCTATGTACGCGTGTGTTCTACTGGCTATGTACGTGTGTGTTCTACTGTCTATGTACGTGTGTGTTCTACTGCCTATGTACGTGTGTATTCTACTGCCTATGTACGCGTGTGTTCTACTGGCTATGTACGGGGCATGTGTGTTTCTACTGGCTATGTACGTGTGTGTTCTACTGTCTATGTACGTGTGTTCTATGCTATGTACGTGTGTTCTACTGCTATGTACGTGTGTGTTCTACTGGCTATGTACGTGTGTGTTCTACTGTCTATGTACGTGTGTGTTCTACTGGCTATGTACGTGTGTGTTCTACTGTCTATGTACGCGTGTGTTCTACTGTCTATGTACTGTGTGTTCTACTGTCTATGTACGTGTGTGTTCTACTGGCTATGTACGTGTGTGTTCTACTGTCTATGTACAGTGTGTTCTACTGGCTATGTACGTGTGTGTTCTACTGTCTATGTACGCGTGTGTTCTACTGTCTATGTACATGTGTGTTCTACTGTCTATGTACATGTGTGTTCTACTGTCTATGTACGTGTGTGTTCTACTGTCTATGTACGTGTGTTCTACTGTCTATGTACGCGTGTGTTCTACTGTCTATGTACGTGTGTGTTCTACTGGCTATGTACGTGTGTGTTCTACTGTCTATGTACGTGTGTTCTACTGTCTATGTACATGTGTGTTCTACTGCCTATGTACGCGTGTGTTCTACTGTCTATGTACCTGTGTGTTCTACTGGCTATGTACGCGTGTGTTCTACTGTCTATGTACCTGTGTGTTCTACTGGCTATGTACGCGTGTGTTCTACTGTCTATGTACCTGTGTGTTCTACTGGCTATGTACGCGTGTGTTCTACTGTCTATGTACGTGTGTTCTACTGTCTATGTACATGTGTGTTCTACTGCTATGTACGCGTGTGTTCTACTGTCTATGTACGTGTGTGTTCTACTGGCTATGTACGTGTGTGTTCTACTGTCTATGTACCTGTGTGTTCTACTGGCTATGTACGCGTGTGTTCTACTGGCTATGTACGTGTGTGTTCTACTGGCTATGTACGTGTGTGTTCTACTGGCTATGTACGTGTGTGTTCTACTGGCTATGTACGTGTGTGTTCTACTGGCTATGTATGTGTGTGTTCTACTGGCTATGTACGTGTTTTTGTTCTTTTACTGGCTATGTACGTGTGTGTTCTACTGGCTATGTACGTGTGTGTTCTACTGGCTATGTACGTGTGTGTTCTACTGGCTATGTACGTGTGTGTTCTACTGGCTATGTACGTGTGTGTTCTACTGGCTATGTACGTGTGTGTTCTACTGGCTATGTACGTGTGTGTTCTACTGGCTATGTACGTGTGTTCTACTGGTTATGTACGTGTGTGTTCTACTGGCTATGTACGCCTGTGTTCTACTGGCTATGTACGTGTGTGTTCTACTGGCTATGTACCTGTGTGTTCTACTGTCTATGTACGTATGTGTTCTACTGTCTATGTACCTGTGTGTTTACTGTCTATGTACGTGTGTGTTCTACTGTCTATGTACGTGTGTGTTCTACGGGTCTATGTACGCGTGTGTTCTACTGCTATGTACGTGTGTGTTTTACTGCTATGTACGTGTGTGTTCTACTGTCTATGTACGTGTGTGTTCTACTGTCTATGTACGTGTGTGTTCTACTGTCTATGTACGTGTGTGTTCTACTGTCTATGTACGCGTGTGTTCTACTGGCTATGTACTGTGTGTTCTACTGGCTATGTACGTGTGTGTTCTACTGTCTATGTACGTGTGTGTTCTACTGTCTATGTACGTGTGTTCTACTGTCTATGTACGTGTGTGTTCTACTGGCTATGTACGTGTGTGTTCTACTGGCTATGTACGTGTGTGTTCTACTGTCTATGTACGTGTGTGTTCTACTGTCTATGTACGTGTGTTCTACTGTCTATGTACATGTGTGTTCTACTGGCTATGTACGTGTGTGTTCTACTGTCTATGTACGTGTGTGTTCTACTGTCTATGTACGTGTGTTCTGCTGTCTATGTACATGTGTGTTCTACTGGCTATGTACGTGTGTGTTCTACTGGCTATGTACATGTGTGTTCTACTGTCTATGTACCTGTGTGTTCTACTGTCTATGTACGTGTGTGTTCTACTGTCTATGTACGTGTGTGTTCTACTGTCTATGTACATGTGTGTTCTACTGTCTATGTACGTGTGTGTTCTACTGTCTATGTACGTGTGTTCTACTGTCTATGTACATGTGTGTTCTACTGTCTATGTACATGTGTGTTCTACTGTCTATGTACATGTGTGTTCTACTGTCTATGTACGTGTGTGTTCTACTGTCTATGTACGTGTGTTTTACGGTCTATGTACGTGTGTGTTCTACTGGCTATGTACGTGTGTGTTCTACTGTCTATGTACGTGTGTGTTTTACTGTCTATGTACGTGTGTTCTACTGTCTATGTACATGTGTGTTCTACTGGCTATGTACGTGTGTGTTCTACTGTCTATGTACGTGTGTGTTCTACTGTCTATGTACGTGTGTGTTCTACTGTCTATGTACGTGTGTGTTCTACTGTCTATGTACGTGTGTGTTCTACTGTCTATGTACGTGTGTGTTCTACTGTCTATGTACGTGTGTTCTACTGTCTATGTACATGTGTGTTCTACTGTCTATGTACATGTGTGTTCTACTGTCTATGTACATGTGTGTTCTACTGTCTATGTACGTGTGTGTTCTACTGTCTATGTACGTGTGTTTTACTGTCTATGTACGTGTGTGTTCTACTGTCTATGTACATGTGTGTTCTACTGTCTATGTACGTGTGTGTTCTACTGTCTATGTACCTGTGTGTTCTACTGTCTATGTACGTGTGTGTTCTACTGGCTATGTACGTGTGTGTTCTACTGTCTATGTACGTGTGTGTTCTACTGTCTATGTACGCGTGTGTTCTACTGGCTATGTACGTGTGTGTTCTACTGTCTATGTACCTGTGTGTTCTACTGTCTATGTACGTGTGTGTTCTACTGGCTATGTACGTGTGTGTTCTACTGTCTATGTACGTGTGTGTTTTACTGTCTATGTACGTGTGTTCTACTGTCTATGTACGTGTGTGTTCTACTGTCTATGTACGTGTGTGTTCTACTGTCTATGTACGCGTGTGTTTTACTGGCTATGTACGCATGTGTTCTACTGTCTATGTACGTGTGTGTTTTACTGTCTATGTATGTGTGTTCTACTGTCTATGTACGTGTGTGTTCTACTGTCTATGTACGTGTGTGTTCTACTGTCTATGTACGCGTGTGTTTTACTGGCTATGTACGCATGTGTTCTACTGTCTATGTACGTGTGTGTTCTACTGTCTATGTACGTGTGTGTTCTACTGTCTATGTACGTGTGTGTTCTACTGTCTATGTACGTGTGTGTTCTACTGTCTATGTACGCGTGTGTTCTACTGTCTATGTACGCGTGTGTTCTACTGTCTATGTACGTGTGTGTTCTACTGTCTATGTACGTGTGTGTTTTACTGGCTATGTACGTGTGTGTTCTACTGTCTATGTACGTGTGTGTTCTACTGTCTATGTATGTGTGTGTTCTACTGTCTATGTACGTGTGTTTTACTGGCTATGTACATGTGTGTTCTACTGTCTATGTACGCGTGTGTTCTACTGTCTATGTACATGTGTGTTCTACTGTCTATGTACACATGTGTTCTACTGTCTATGTACGTGTGTGTTCTACTGTCTATGTACGTGTGTGTTCTACTGTCTATGTACGTGTGTGTTCTACTGTCTATGTACATGTGTGTTCTACTGTCTATGTACGTGTGTGTTCTACTGTCTATGTACGTGTGTGTTTTACTGGCTATGTACGTGTGTGTTCTACTGTCTATGTACGTGTGTGTTCTACTGGCTATGTACGTGTGTGTTCTACTGTCTATGTACGTGTGTGTTCTACTGGCTATGTACGTGTGTGTTTTACTGGCTATGTACACATGTGTTCTACTGTCTATGTACGTGTGTGTTCTACTGTCTATGTACGTGTGTGTTCTACTGTCTATGTACGTGTGTGTTTTACTGTCTATGTACGTGTGTTGTACTGTCTATGTACGTGTGTGTTCTACTGTCTATGTACGTGTGTGTTCTACTGTCTATGTACGTGTGTGTTCTACTGTCTATGTACGTGTGTGTTCTACTGTCTATGTACGTGTGTGTTCTACTGTCTATGTACGTGTGTGTTCTACTGTCTATGTACGTGTGTGTTCTACTGTCTATGTACGTGTGTGTTCTACTGTCTATGTACGTGTGTGTTCTACTGTCTATGTACGTGTGTGTTCTACTGTCTATGTACGTGTGTGTTGGGAGTGGTCATGTTAGAATTCTCTTCTTGTAGTGTCTGTCTCACATTCTTAAACTTTCCTGGATTAACCCTTCGGCAAAAAGTAACTTACTTTTCCCCTAACATGCCTCAAGTGTTCTTATCTACTTTCAGTGGCTTTTGTTGTACTAATTGTTGTTGTACTTTAAAAAAACACGATGGGATTTATTTAGGGACTAAGACTATATTCACACTGCTGTAAGGTAACGACAGCTTCATTTGGCTTATTGTTTCAGTGGTGGGTGTAAGCTATACAGTAACTCACACACCTTTAGCCTTCATCAACTCACACACCTTTAGCCTTCATCAACTCACACACCTTTAGCCTTCATCAACTCACACACCTTTAGCCTTCATCAACTCACACACCTTTAGCCTTCATCAACTCACACACATTTAGCCTTCATCAACTCACACACCTTTAGCCTTCATCTCTTCAAAGCGACGCTTCAGGTCTTTCAGACGTGCGATCTCGTCGTTCAGTTGGGACAGCCGCGTCTGTGATGCTTGGAAGTCAAGTTCAAGGTCGATGGACGTCCGACTGATGGAGGAGCAGTCGACAGGAGTGAGAGAACGACTCGTTGACAGCTGACGACAGAAACATTACCAAATATGGAGTGGTTTAAAAAGGTCGCAAAATATGTAATGAACCAACTCCTCACATCATGTGTAACTGACCAACCCCTGAGGTAATGTGCAGTGTACCTACTCTCTTGTAATGTACCAACCCCCCTTCTAATGTGTAACATACCTCCCCCATGTAATGTGTAACATACCTACCCCCCATGTAATGTGTAACATGCCAACCCCCCTCGTAATGTGTAACATACCTACCCTCCACATAATGTGTAACATGCCAACCCCCCTCGTAATGTGTAACATACCTACCCTCCACATAATGTGTAACGTGCCAACCCCCCTCGTAATGTGTAACATACCTACCCCCATGTAATGAGTAACATGCCAACCCCCCATGTAATATACCTACCCTCCACATAATGTGTATTGTACCTACTCCTTTGTAATGTGTAACATACCTGCGCCCCATGTAATGTGTAACATACCAACCCCCATGTAATGTGTAACATACCTACCCCCATGTAATGTGTAACATACCTACCCCCATGTAATGTGTAACATACCTACCCCCATGTAATGTGTAACATACCCACCCCCCATGTAATGTGTAACATACCTACCCCCATGTAATGTGTAACATACCTACCCCCATATAATGTGTAACATACCTACCCTCCACATAATGTGTATTGTACCAATCCCACTTGTAATGTGTAACGTACCTACCCCCTCATAATGTGTAACATACAAACCCTTAACATAATGTGTATTGTACCAACCCCTATGCAATGTGTAACATACCAACCCATAATGTAATATGTAACATACCTACCCTCCACATAATGTGTTTTGTACCTACCCCCTCATAATGTGTAACAAACCTGCCCCCCATATAATGTGTAACATACCAACCCC
This sequence comes from Ridgeia piscesae, assembly GCA_025642075.2. NCBI lineage: Eukaryota > Metazoa > Annelida > Polychaeta > Sabellida > Siboglinidae > Ridgeia > Ridgeia piscesae. Next base: position 54,719 of record JAODUO010001343.1, on the reverse strand, counting down.
CATGTAGTGTGTAACATACCAACCCCCATGTAATGTGTAACATACCAACCCCCATGTAGTGTGTAACATACCAACCCCCATGTAGTGTGTAACACATTCTGGGACTCATCCATATAACTTGATGAGATTTTATTTTAGGCACCTCTACAATTCATTAATTTTATGAAAACTCTTCAACACATCCTGTATCCACTAAAACATATCAACTCATTTTTAATAACCACGTAATCCAGACTCTCAATCTGTTATTCCTCCATCGAAAATAACCCTGGTGTCACACCCGTTTATGATTTTTGAGTGCCATATAGACCTACCTTTTTGAAGCGCAGACTGCGACGTTCAATGGCACTGCGTTGGAATGGACCGCGCCGGTATTTCACTGCACTGTCGCTGTCACTGCGATTTAACTGCAACGTACAGATAACCACAAATGTTATCACAGGTCTTGTCTAATGCTAACATTTGGTAAATACGTATTAAAGCACCAGAACTCTAGACAAACATCGACATTCAGATGCACGTAAACACTTTAAATACATTTTTAAACTGGTTACATATTAAATTAATGATAATTAATTTATTAAAATATAAATAGAATATGTTTAATATATATATCGTGGAATATTACTGTTACAGACAGGTCGCTGTTGGGGAGTGTGACACAACACGAGTACTCACTGACAGGAAGTCATTTGGGATTTTCTAATGTGACCATTATAAAATTATTCAGGTTATCATTATCCACATTGTGGGTTTTTGTAAATATAAATTAGCTAAAAAAGGTGATAACATTAAATATATTCGTGTAATACATGACAACTTTATTGGAACCTCTACACATCTCATATTAATGACAACCACTCCTCTTCGGTTGTTCCAAGTCACTTGAAACTTTATCACATTTTAGATATAATTAATGCAAATCAATTTCAACACAGCTACACAAATTTAAGACAAACAACATTTTCTTAACGTTTCTGCTCTTTCAAAAGACCCACAAAGTGGGTGAATGAAAACACCCCATTTGAACGACGACCCACCCTACAGCTGTGCCTACCTTGCATATGTAATCACAGCCGTGCCGTGTGTGAGGAGAGAAGGTTTGTGAGCGTCGGATGGAGCTGGCCCTGACAGACTTGTGCCCGTGTCTCTTCAGGTTCTCACGGCCCCCATGGCTACAGTTACACTCCGTATTCGTCTCCGCATCACAGGTCGCGACCTCTGACTCGTCGTCATCCTCGTTGCTGTCCTCGTCGACCCTCAGCAGGTCGTGAGGTTCTCGGATCACCAACTCATTCGTCTACGACCCATGTGACCTCAACTTTATTTTGGTATTTATTTAATTGAGCTATTTCCTTGTCTTTTAGATTCATTGTAAGAAAAAGTTTACGTTTACTTACTTTTATCATGTTAAAGAATTTGAGAAGGATTTTACCCAAATATATGACACATAAGTAACGATTATTACTAATAAATAACAACATGATTCACAAGGTCATACACAAGGTCATATTGCTACTAACTTTCAAGTTACAAAACCCGAACTGGGCTAATTAAATGCAGTGCATATTTTTAGACCCCAACAAATTGCTATTTTGTGCACAGATGTTGTCGGAAAACATAGAATTTATAATTATTTTTAAGTCTCTGAATATCATAATTATGGAAGGTTAATTAACTTTTCCAAAACAATTATTTGAATACAGACAAAAAAATCGTACTGAGGAGACATCAGCAAAACAGTACGACACCACTAGTGCCACCTACCTCGATATATGTGTCTCTCTCCTCCTCCTCCTCTCCTGACTCTGCTCCCAGCTGTCCCTCGTGTCTGTCCATGTCATCCGGACCTACAAACACGTCACCTACAATTGACGGTTCAGCTATGTGACAGATGATGTAACGTCATCATGGAAACAACACTCACGGGACACTATACATACTGCACGTGAACCCTGTATTCCTATAATTAGAATAATTAGGTACTGATGTTGAAGGTTGCTTATGCTCTGTGCACCAGATTAAAACAGACTCTACAGGGTAGAGGAGTGAAAATACTTTGTTTGGGGCATTATGTGTACAGTAAGGAAGGTGTGAAAAGAAAATATATAAATAAGGTTTTTGTACCGTAACTATTGACGGTGGAGCCAATAACTACATTCTCCTACCCTAGATGTGAATGAGAGTGTACTTAAGTAACTATATTCTCATATCCTGAATGCAAGTGAGAATTGTAAGTAACAAAGTTGCTGTACCCTGACTGCGTGTAAGTGTCGATGTCCGTGACGAGATGATGGTTGACTCGTCACTACTCTCTTCCTTCTGACCCGTCGCGACACCAGAATGACACGACAACGTCGCCATCGACTCTCTGCATGCATGACACAAGTACTTGTTAACATAACATGACACAAGTACTTGTCAGCATCACATGACACAATTACTTGTCAACATCACATGACACAAGTACTTGTCAACATCACATGATACAAGTACTTGTCAACATCATATGACACAAGTACTTGTCAACATCACATGATACAAGTAATTGTCAACATCACATGACACAAGTACTTGTCAACACCACATGACACAAGTACTTGTTAACATAACATGACACAAGTACTTGTCAACATCACATGACACAATTACTTGTCAACATCACATGACACAAGTACTTGTCAACACCACATGACACAAGTACTTGTCAACATCACAAACAGTTAAGGATATTCAATAAATACTCACAAGTAACTTTCAACAGATGCCCAAGAGTAACATTCAATAGATATCCATGAATAATACTCAAGAATAAGATGTTTATTTTTTGACCTCAATAAGTACATAAATCAATAATCATAAGGTGAACATAAACAAAACGTCATCATAAGTAATTTATAACAGAACTGTGAAATGGGGGTCAGTGGTTCCTGCTAAGACTGAAAAGTCGTTATCACAGGAGCCACTTGTAGTTGAGCAGACTGAACAGATTCAACAGATGCCCATGAAGGAATACATGATTCCGTACAACAGCAGACAATGTGTTGCAAAAGCAGACAATATTATTCAACAGCAGACAATCGTATGCAGCCATGTCTTAAACTTGTGCATCTTTATGCATATTGTGAAGTTATTACATCTTCACAACATAAATGATTAGGTTAATCAGGTTAAGAATTTACCCTAAAAATTAGGGTCACTGCTAAATGTGAGCCCCACTAGCTGTGCCATGGTACGACATCTCACCTGGACTCTCGGCCGCTGCTGTTGGGTTCGTCACGACTCAAACTGCTGTCTGACAGACTCTGCTTCTCACTCTTCCGACTCACTTGACGCAGCTGTCGTGACGACGCCTGCAGCAGCTGCTCCACCTGGTCCTCCGCCTGCACAGCAAATGTCTCATTTGACATCAGGTCAGCAAATGTCTCATTTGACATCAGGTCAGCAAATGTCTCATTTGACATCAGGTCAGAAAATGTCCCATTTGACATCAGGTTAGCAAATGTCTCATTTGACATCAGGCCAGCAAATGTCTCATTTGATATCAGGTCAGGAAATGTCTCATTTGACATCAGATCAGCAAATGTCTCATTTGACAACATACCAGCAAATGTCTCATTTGATATCAGGTCAGGAAATGTCTCATTTGACATCAGATCAGCAAATGTCTAATTTGATATCAAGTCAGGAAATGTCTCATTTGACATCAGGCCAGCAAATGTCTCATTTGATATCAGGTCAGGAAATGCCTCATTTGACATCAGGTCAGAAAATGTCTCATTTGACATCAGATCAGCAAATGTCTCATTTGACAACAAATTAGCAAATGTCTAATTTGATATCAAGTCAGGAAATGTCTCATTTGACATCAGGCCAGCAAATGTCTCATTTGATATCAGGTCAGGATATGTCTCATTTGACATCAGGTCAGAAAATGTCTCATTTGACATCAGATCAGCAAATGTCTCATTTGACAACAGATTAGCAAATGTCTAATTTGATATCAAGTCAGGAAATGTCTCATTTGACATCAGGTCAGAAAATGTCTCATTTGACATCAGATCAGCAAATGTCTCATTTGACAACAGATCAGCAAATGTCTAATTTGATATCAAGTCAGGAAATGTCTCATTTGACATCAGGTCAGGAAATGTCTCATTTGACATCAGGTCAGGAAATGTCTCATTTGACATCAGCTCACAAAACATCTCATTTGACATCAGAAACAAATATTCATCGCGCAAACATAGTATAATGGCAGCGAACTGTCATATTCGCTATCAGATACAAATGTTGTATTATGACAAGAAACTGTCACATGTGACAAAACTATGGCATCACATGGTGATAACAAATCAGCTGATTTACATTGACATAACTTTGTTGATGATAACAAACATCATTTACAAGTAAACAATAACAGTTATAAACAATATAAGACAGGGCAAACTGCCTGAAATAAACACTACACACTGAACCAGCAGCAACCTAATTAAGCAAAGTACACCCTACACAGACAGGTGTTAACAAACTCTAACAAATAGCGCTATAAAACTGACTTACTCGGCATCTGCCTTGTTTACGATGACTGTTTTTTAAAACTTGACAGCCAAACGGGAGTACAAATATAGCGCGTACAACGCCCAACTTACCGTTGTTGATGACGCCGACGTGCTACTAGTTCCAACATTGCCACAAGAGGCACTGCTTTCTGACTGCATGAACTTGAAGCTGAGTACGTTGTACCACTCTATGGAGATGCGACGTGGGTCAAATGAAGCCAAACTGACCTGAGCACATCCCTGGGAACAAGAGACCTCGCTACTGGACAAGTGCTTCACAGTGGACAGACAACACAAAGACAATGGACAACTTCATTTGTCCATCATCACCAGCTGGGTTCATCAGAAACATATGTGACTTTTTCCACCAGTATTTGTGGTATTTCTTGTTCATATTAACGTATTTTGACAATTAAACGCCAAGTAAAGAAACTATGTCGTGCATTAGAACTGCCTCATAGTGCTTGTTTTAGGATATTATAATTAACAGGTTGAGTTCACTTCGTCATTTTGTCATATAAGGTATTTCAATTTCACCCTGTCAATTTGACAATTTGTAATTAGCTAACCTTACTTGTATATAAAATAAGAAAATTAGGATATTTGTTTTTAAAATACCCTTTCTAGTACAAACATTGGGCTGCATTACATTAGATGAAACTAAAATAAATGAATTTAATCACATTTACTCTATTCGATCATTCGCTATAAACAAACATCCTGATGGTGCCACCTACCAGGCATTCTTCCACGTCTGCCTCGTTGACGCTCCATATGTGAACCTGGAGTGTCTTTGACTCGAGTTTGCATTCCGCTATCGACACACAGAATGTCTGGTTGAACTTTGGATGGCGTAGGTCACGTGACCGTTGCGTGCAGAACGACATGTAACTTCGACTGGGAAGGAGAGCGGCTTTGATGCAGCTGCAGAAATAATGTATCAAAATCACGACACCATCACATGCTGTCTGTGAGGTTTAACTTTATATAACAGAATTTTAGACTTGATGCATAAATATTCCTATTTGTTTAGACGATTTCAACGTACAATTTTACATGATAGTGTTAGAACACAAGCAATGTGTTAAATTTACAATTCAAATAGGAGCTGGACTACAATGAATGATAATATCCCCTTAAACAAGATAAGCACTTAATCTCTTACTCAGTCATACTTCTGTTTTTCTCTCTCATTATTACGAGTGCAAAAACATAGCACATCTATTGACATGCAGTGCAGTAAGGCATTGGCCACGTACCATGGCTTCTTTTCATGAAATGATTTTTTCGTTCTGGGTAACAAAAACCTTCCAACTCCACCCACTTTCAGATGTACTAAAACATCCAACTGTTCCCTCCATCTCCCCCTTGACACATTAAGGAAATTTTTAACTTCTATTCAAGTGGCAATATGTCCCCCGAAGTTGACCTCTTCATCACAGGCATGTGTTCACACTGCTCACATCAACATTATTGTTCAGGTCTTATACAACCATTCTCCCTAGAGACAAGAGCACTTTGATGAGAGCTCTGATACTTACACTTGACTGTGCTCTGTAAAAGCCAGAGCTGCGAGGTTCCGAGCCTGCTCAATACCTATGTGTAGTTCACTGTTTAGCCCCTCATACCTGCAACAGGTAAAATACGTTCATGTGCTGACAGAATTACAAGAAAAACAATTATATAGTCTATAGGACAATGAAATAAAAAATAACTACACACTGCAGAAATATCCCTGAATGAAATGTATTTAACATCATAGGAAGGGTTAATTTCCATCTCGTGATTTTTGTATGAATAGGTGTTCGTCTGGCTAATTACATACATCACATAGTAACATCAACAGCCACTGATGTTACAGTGACACTGTCACATAATGGCGACATTGCCCCTAGAGTAGACACACATAAACTGACTGTATAATTATAACTGATCAGTTCAGCCAAATCAACTACGTTCGAACCAACAACCAATTATGAAAATTAAACCGTTAAGCTCACTTGAGTTTGATTTGTACTTGCGCACATTCCAAGGCCATCTCGAGACTTTCGTCTAAAGCACCACACCTGAAACACAAGCAACTGTACAAGTCTTGTGACAGGAAGTCAACACCCCAACGTCACCCCACACCTCTGGGGACACACTTCCCTCAATCAACCTGAATATATTATATACGTTAATCACTTATTTATTTTACTTCAATTAAGGCCATCTCGAGACTTTCGTCTAAAGCACCACACCTGAAACACAAGCAACTGTACAAGTCTTGTGACAGGAAGTCAACACCCCAACGTCACCCCACACCTCTGAAGGGGGACACAGCATCATTTCCTCTCACACTTCAACCTCAGGCAAATAATATGTATTATAATATATATATATATATATATATATATATATATATATAAACAGATTACCATTTAGTCTAATATGTAAGGCCATTCAGTCCGAATGCACAAAAGTGAAGTTAAACTACTAAGAGTAATGGTTTTACAAAAAAGTACCAATTACTTTACGTATTATATGCTGAAGAAAGCCAGTAAAACAATGATGTTTTCAAGGTCAGCTACTGTTAAATACACATCATAGTGGACATATCCTTCACAATTTCAATTACTTATATATGCAAATTAATTACTGATATTAATCAAATACCTGTGTTTTCAAACACTTGACAACAATCGTAAATTTACACCACAAAAACAATTAACCGTGAGTGGCAACCACAAATAAAAACAAATGTGATGCAACTGTAACATCTGCATGTTACTCTCAGTATATGATAACTACACAACCAGCAAGAAACACGGACATTTCAACAAGGCACGTACCTTTTGATGGCTGCCTCGTAGACTCCACTGTCTCCTGCCACAGACTCATCACTCACTGCTGCAGACACACTGCGTGTATTCCCACCCGACAGATTATTACACACACCGGAACTACTTTCGCTGATCGGACTCAACGGTGGATTGGCGGCCAAGTCCGACGAACTGATCAGGTCACTGGCGTAGGGACTCCTTCGCATCAGGGCGCTTCCCAGCATGCAGCTGGCACTGTTCTCCGGCGAATGATCGGCGATTGCACCGTGGGACAATAAACATTTACTGGGACTAACATACACTGGCAGACATCCTCCATTCGCACTTCGAACCACGGCCGGTACGTTCAATTCGGGGTGTAAACTTCCGACGACAGACGTATCTACACAACCATTGTGTCGCTGTCGTTCGAGATGTTGTTCGTAGGACGGCGGTGGACCAGCCTCGTATAATGACAACGATGACAGCTGCGATGATAGCGATGACACAGATGAACCGGGGGACATTCTGTACTCGCCAGGGGGCGCACCGTGCACCTCAGTGGCAATGTTTTCGCTTGATCCGCCGCCAACAATTTCGCGGATCGGCGATATGCATGTCGTGTGACCCTGCAGTAGTTTCTCGACCCTGTGATGCAGTTCGGTGAGACTGACGTCAGGGGACGTCGACTTCTGCGAATAGATGTCCGAGTAATTCAGCGAACTCAACGAACCCTTGCTGCTTGCTGATAATGACCCTAGCGACCCACGACTTGACCCCGATGACATCGAAAGTGTACTCTGGGAGAGGCTGCAAGAAAACAAGGAGGTGGTAAATGGATTGTTTGTAAAGCAACAAACTTTATTGTTCTATAAAACTGATTGCTTGGTTTACCTGATAAATACAACAGAGGCGGTTGTAGACATGGAAACATTCTAAGATTCAAGTGAAATTCCACTACCCTTGAGCAGAAGTTCTGGTTTCTTTGTGTGCTTCTGTACTGCTGCTTATGACAAACGAATTCTGGATGGGAGAGAGTTATGAGCAGTGATTTAGATACGGCAAATGCAAACAGGGCAAAGTGGACGTTGGGATTCAGAAACTGCAGCCTTGAAATTGTGCCATTTGGTACACCCGGTAAAGTGTTTCAACTGTTTGCTAGAAGTTAGAAGAAAACAAAAAATTTATGTCAGATTGTAAGAGTGTTTTACTGTTACATTGTCACACTGTTTAAGGGTCATAAAACAGCAGTTTATTTTATCACCCAAAGTGAGGCAGAGAATGAATCGTACATACGTTGGTGCTATGTCAACAGACAGGGAGTGTCAACAGATCTACAGACACTTCTATCTAATCAACTGGTCCTCATGAGGACGTCCTTACCTCTTGAGGTGTGACTCAAGGTGAGTGGTCAGTTGTGTTGCCTCCTTCAGTCGCTTGACCACGTCCGACTTAGCCTCGTTCAGCTTCAGCCTGTAAAGGTAAAGGTAATTTTTTAATAGCGATGATAGACAGCCATTCCATAGTGCAACTGATTTCAGGACAAATATGTTAATCGTAAGCCCAGTGTCATCAATGTATGAAATATACACTGACCACTGGTCATTGTCCACCTACCTTTTCACCATGTCAGTAACTACTTAAGGAACTACTTCACGAGACTGCCTATATTTATATCAGAACAGGAAGAAATTACCTCATGTCATACGACAACAAAAATATTCCTTAAAATTGTTATCATAAAACATTTCACTGACAATCACAGAGGGCATGTGACCATGACGACACACGCCTGACATAAAAATATTAAATGGTAATGCAAATTAAACACTGTGGTAAAGGAATGCTTTAAGAAAATGCTGGTGAAAAGTTGACTGAAGTGATACGGTCAAGTGGACAGAATGGGAGGTGAACGACTGGCAAAGTGAGCACCTGCCCAGAGAGATGGGAGAACTGGGAGAAGAGAGACTTAAAAAGACTGGCCGAGGAACGGAGAACAAGAGTAAGAGCTACAGGGACCTGGAGGTTGTTGACAGAGAAAGTAGTGCAAGAAAAGTTAATAAAACAGAAGAGGAAGACTGATGGAACTATGGTCAACATCACCCCTCACGACAGGGATTCAGATGGATATGAACAACACCGCCACGTTGACTGACCTCTCTGCGATCTGTTGGTTGGACACCTGCACCGCCTGTGCGAGGTCGTACTCAAGCTGTCGACAGCGCCCTCTGATGTCTTCCATCTCCTCCTCCCCTCGTCCCTTGGGACTGATGCTGCGTAGTTCCCGCAGCAACTGGTCCTTCTCCTGGATGAGAAGGAGTCTGCAAGAAGCCACGGTCAGTGTGAGTCATCGGTGCAACACTGGGTCTTTTATCAACATGTCTTTCTGCTATTAACACACAGCTGTATGCAACTGATGTATTCACTGCATTGCTGTCTGCTTACGTCACAATGAAAATTATCCGTCAAGCTCTGCCATTACCGGCAATGTTGACAACAGTTATATGTGTGAACTACATTACTATTATGACGTGACAGCTCCTAGATCAAACATTACTGCGTACATTTGACACTTCAACAGCTTTCTGTTAGGTTTTTGTCATAAAGATAATTTTTCCAAAACTATAACTTCAACAATATATACATAACAATGCACATGTTCACGCTGCCGTCTGTTGATCACTTGGCGGAGTTTTTGCTAAGCAACTGGTCATGTGATAGATCAATTTTACAAGACATGTTCAATGAAGGAGTGAGCAGTGAAGACTTGAATTTCACATCAAATTAACATATTTGTACTCGACAGAATATATTCCATGTACATTTACCACTTTTATTACAATTCACACATTGGATCATCAAGTTTTACACATCATTTGATTTCTAATGCATCTTACCACATTAGGGCCAGAAAAAATCTGATTCCAATGCATCTTACCTCTCTTTGTCCGACTCGTTCTGTCCGGGAATCATTTGGTTTTCAATTGCTGCCAACTCTTCCTGCATCTGTGAAACCTGCTTTCGTGCTTCGTCGTACTGTAGCCTCATTCTGACAATCTCTCCCCACCGATGGTCATGTGCCGCGTACTGTGGGAAATAAACACACTTGTGCATAACAGTCAACCTATTTATTTAAATGAGATTTTTTACATTTATTTCTTTTCAAAATCATGTGAACCAAATCAGATGGGAAAACATTTCAATACACACCTCCCCTGACAGATCTGTCTGTGACGCCGTGTTGAGTCGCTCAAACGGTGGTAAAGAGAGAGTGGAGACATCTGGTGACGACGATCCCTCCGGTACCTTGTTAGCTAATACGTCATCTTTCAGCCGCGCAAGACTCTGAAATCAAAGTAAGTTTAATAAATAAAGACAATTACAACAATTACAACAATGCACAAACATCATAACAAGCTTTGCCTCAGTTAAATTCTACGTAATTAGTAAGCTTCCTGTATGCTAATTAAAAAGGTTTTCCATTGCTTTTACGAACAAAATATCAGACAACGTGCACAAACAACTTTCATTCAAATTTAATTGGTACTTGCCAATTGTAAAGTGTTAGTCAGTGTTGTATTTTGAACGTCACCTGGACTTCTTATTCCCGTGTCATGCACGTGCCCTTTAGTCAACTCTAATGTTATCAGAAAAAATCTTTACGCTAGCAAGACTTGACAGCAGTGATGACTGTAACGTAAGAACAGCGCCACCTACCTGCATGAGTTCGTACTTCTCCTGTTTACCAATGATGAGAGACTTTCGGATGCTGTGGATACGATTCAAGATGTCCTCCGCCTGTTCAACGCTGTACATGCTGCCCTGCTCTGCCATCTTCTGGTCAACCCTGGAAACACATCAGTAATATTATCTCACCAACTTTTCAAAACGACAGTAGGATTCCCCCCCTTTATAAATAAACCTTATACATAAATATGCCACTGTAGTTAATTATTTTATTAATATTTGTTCTTGTTTTATCATGACGGAAATCTTGAAAAGATTTAGTATTAACCTGTTTAGTATTTTACCTGTATTTTCATTGATATATTTGTACTTGCATATTTATTTATGTATTTTACTAGTACTTACAACTTACATTAATAGTTTCAGCTGTGTATCACACTGTTTGTAAACATGTAGAAATAAGCTTTACAAAATACACTATTATTAGTTTGGTATCACAGTTGACTTCAAGAACATGATTCCACCAGCACGCTGTGATCAACTCCAGTTGACTTCAAGAACATGATTCCACCAGCACGCTGTGATCAACTCCAGTTGATTTCAAGAACATGATTCCACCAGCATGCTGTGATCAACTCCAGTTGACTTCAAGAACATGATTCCACCAGCACGCTGTGATCAACTCCAGTTGATTTCAAGAACATGATTCCACCAGCACGCTGTGATCAACTCCAGTTGACTTCAAGAACATGATTCCACCAGCACGCTGTGATCAACTCCAGTTGACTTCAAGAATATGATTCCACCAGCACGCTGTGATCAACTCCAGTTGACTTCAAGAATATGATTCCACCAGCACGCTGTGATCAACTCCAGTTGACTTCAAGAAATGATTCCACCAGCACGCTGTGATCAACTCCAGTTGACTTCAAGAATATGATTCCACCAGCACGCTGTGATCAACTCCAGTTGACTTCAAGAACATGATTCCACCAGCACGCTGTGATCAACTCCAGTTGACTTCAAGAACATGATTCCACCAGCACGCTGTGATCAACTCCAGTTGACTTCAAGAACATGATTCCACCAGCACGCTGTGATCAACTCCAGTTGATTTCAAGAACATGATTCCACCAGCACGCTGTGATCAACTCCAGTTGACTTCAAGAACATGATTCCACCAGCACGCTGTGATCAACTCCAGTTGACTTCAAGAACATGATTCCACCAGCACGCTGTGATCAACTCCAGTTGACTTCAAGAACATGATTCCACCAGCACGCTGTGATCAACTCCAGTTGACTTCAAGAACATGATTCCACCAGCACGCTGTGATCAACTCCAGTTGACTTCAAGAACATGATTCCACCAGCACGCTGTGATCAACTCCAGTTGACTTCAAGAATATGATTCCACCAGCACGCTGTGATCAACTCCAGTTGATTTCAAGAACATGATTCCACCAGCACGCTGTGATCAACTCCAGTTGATTTCAAGAACATGATTCCACCAGCACGCTGTGATCAACTCCAGTTGACTTCAAGAATATGATTCCACCAGCACGCTGTGATCAACTCCAGTTGACTTCAAGAACATGATTCCACCAGCACGCTGTGATCAACTCCAGTTGACTTCAAGAATATGATTCCACCAGCACGCTGTGATCAACTCCAGTTGACTTCAAGAACATGATTCCACCAGCACGCTGTGATCAACTCCAGTTGATTTCAAGAACATGATTCCACCAGCACGCTGTGATCAACTCCAGTTGACTTCAAGAATATGATTCCACCAGCACGCTGTGATCAACTCCAGTTGATTTCAAGAACATGATTCCACCAGCACGCTGTGATCAACTCCAGTTGACTTCAAGAATATGATTCCACCAGCACGCTGTGATCAACTCCAGTTGATTTCAAGAACATGATTCCACCAGCACGCTGTGATCAACTCCAGTTGACTTCAAGAACATGATTCCACCAGCACGCTGTGATCAACTCCAGTTGATTTCAAGAACATGATTCCACCAGCATGCTGTGATCAACTCCAGTTGACTTCAAGAACATGATTCCACCAGCACGCTGTGATCAACTCCAGTTGATTTCAAGAACATGATTCCACCAGCATGCTGTGATCAACTCCAGTTGATTTCAAGAACATGATTCCACCAGCACGCTGTGATCAACTCCAGTTGACTTCAAGAATATGATTCCACCAGCACGCTGTGATCAACTCCAGTTGATTTCAAGAATATGATTCCACCAGCACGCTGTGATCAACTCCAGTTGACTTCAAGAATATGATTCCACCAGCACGCTGTGATCAACTCCAGTTGACTTCAAGAACATGATTCCACCAGCACGCTGTGATCAACTCCAGTTGACTTCAAGAACATGATTCCACCAGCACGCTGTGATCAACTCCAGTTGACTTCAAGAATATGATTCCACCAGCACGCTGTGATCAACTCCAGTTGACTTCAAGAATATGATTCCACCAGCACGCTGTGATCAACTCCAGTTGACTTCAAGAACATGATTCCACCAGCACGCTGTGATCAACTCCAGTTGACTTCAAGAACATGATTCCACCAGCACGCTGTGATCAACTCCAGTTGACTTCAAGAATATGATTCCACCAGCACGCTGTGATCAACTCCAGTTGACTTCAAGAATATGATTCCACCAGCACGCTGTGATCAACTCCAGTTGACTTCAAGAACATGATTCCACCAGCACGCTGTGATCAACTCCAGTTGACTTCAAGAATATGATTCCACCAGCACGCTGTGATCAACTCCAGTTGACTTCAAGAACATGATTCCACCAGCACGCTGTGATCAACTCCAGTTGATTTCAAGAACATGATTCCACCAGCACGCTGTGTTCAACTCCAGTTGATTTCCATAACACTTTATTAATGTGGCTAACATATACTGGATAGTTCTAGCTAGAAGATAGACAAATGAAAAGGGAAACTCACTCGGCCAAAGTCTTCACACCCTGTTCCTGGTACTTCATCTCGGTTCGAATCTGCTCGAGTTCTCGCTTGAGGCGAGCCACACGCGTCCTCGCGAGGGCGACATCAGCCTTCAGCAGGTCAGGGTCGTACTTGGTGCTACATGCGCTTGAGGTTGAGTTCACTGAGAAGACAGACGCAAACACACATTTAACTACACTAACTGGTTGTAAAATGGAATGCAATATCCAATCTTTAGGACTGATCACAAGCATTACCTGTTCACTCAATCACCACCTTGACCTCTTTGGGAAGCACTCAGCCATGCTACAATTATCGCACACACAAAAAACGCATGTACACTCATATCCACCACTGTTTATAGCCTATTGAGTGAACTTAATTTGTTGGTACCAACACTTTTTGTCAACTTTGTTTGTTCTGTATAATCAGACACCAATGATTTGTATATCCCCGTCCCTCCAATGTGTGTGTAGCAAATATTCCCCCGTATTGCCCCCTTGGTACACATTCATATTCAGGATGCATAAACAAAGGACTATACATCCGTGTTTCAACTGTCAACAGGTCAAGATGACATCCTGTACTGACACTGGTGTGGAAGTGTGTCCTAGCAAGTGAGAATGTCTACACAAAGAAACAAGGCATGACACAAAGACACAGGCATGACACAAAGAAACAAGGCATGACACAAAGAAACAAGGCATGACACAAAGACACAGGCATGACACAAAGACACAGGCATGACACAAAGACACAGGCATGACACAAAGAAACAGGCATGACATCAGATATACCTCTATATATATCTTCACACTAAGCTCTCGTAATCCTGCCATGGTTTATTATCAAAGAAAGACACAATTTTCAATACAAAACTTGTGCCTACTACAACTGAGTAGAATTCCTCTAAACTACCCCGACCGTTTCTCGACGCAACCCTATTTCTCCCAGGTATTCCTACGCCACACCTGTGAACGCAGTCTTAAAATAACCGGGAGCCACAGCGTCATAAAAACCTCCCATGTCCGGAAATACAGAAATAGCCCACAACCCAAACATTCACTTGTATCCGCAAACTCGCCCTGGCGGACACCATCCCTACACCTGCGATCTCGCTTCACACTCTCACCCTCCGGCTAAATCCTGTTTTCCATGGAGCATGATGCTTCATTTTGTAAACAAACCCCGGGGCCATATTCTGCCTCCTGTGGAGTGAGGTGATATCCACTGAGTATGACTGCACTTGCCTCGTCTGCTATTTCACGAGAAACAACTACAGCTGTCTGCAGAAACACTGGAGACTATGAAAAGAAAGTCCCACAATCCTTTCTAAGTACACGACACGTGGGACAAGAAACACTGCTGAAATATGTACCCATGATCCGTGACACTAAAGAACTGGACCTAGGCTGACTGGGGAACAAAGGGGGTCCAGCAATGTCTTGAGCAAGCCTTACGTGCAACACCAGTTATATGACACACAAACTATCTAAGTAATTAAGTCCATTTTCCAGCATATAATTAGAAGCTACAGAACCAATTCTATTCATTAAATAGCAATTCCGCCAGTAAAAATTGACTAGTCTAAAATATTACCATGTCTACATAAATCATGTTATAAATTGTACAAAACGTGATAGTATTTATGTGATTGTAAATGTATGCATAATATAATAAACATAATCAATATGCATTTGGCTTCAGAAGCTACCAAGATACTAAACAAGCAGCACTGCCAATGCTTTCAGTTGAATCCCTCCACAGTTTCCAAAAGTCAAGACAAGCAATTCCGTGAACTTATTGCTAGTAATTACCATGTTGGATAAATCTGCATAATGGAACAGACTCTGTACTTTAATTAATTAACATTTATTTGAGCTTGGTTTTCTTTGAGAATAGTACATTTTAACTGCTATCAGTAAACAAACCACTTCTCTAAATACATGCATGAAATATTTCAGACTGGCTGATTTTTAATGACTGGTCCACATATTCCACTGTGATAACTGGACCCGGGGTCTTATGCCACTGTGGTCAACTTGCAACCTCACACATTACAATCTACACTAATCTCACTATAATCCACCCTAATCTCACTATAATCCAGGATTCAGATAGGTTGGCCAACGGAGTAACTGGCAGAAGTAGAGCCCAGGCGACATGCACAAGAACTGGAATACCTTAGCCTGCTACTCCCATGAACCAGATGTTTTAGTAGAACCGAAAATGTACACCAGGACCCCCACAAAGCAAAGGTCAAGACTAGAGTGCCCCAGTTTGAAGACAACACCCAGTGACCAGCTGTCTTTGAGCTATTGCAACAGAGACACAGATTACAAGCAAGTTTAGTGGCCAATAATCTGCCAGAATTGTTTTATTATTACAAGTTATTAGCCTATGAGGGAGGGGGTCGAGGGGCCATAAATCAGCCACTGCAAAGTACGTGTGAAAACTTTGCTCCAATAATGTCAGTCAGCTATTTGATATATATATATATATAATTATACACACATACACACACACATTATATATATATATATATATATATATATATATATATATATATATATATATATATACATACTATTTCTGGCTTATTAAATGC
Organism: Ridgeia piscesae; assembly: GCA_025642075.2. Taxonomy (NCBI): domain Eukaryota; kingdom Metazoa; phylum Annelida; class Polychaeta; order Sabellida; family Siboglinidae; genus Ridgeia; species Ridgeia piscesae. The sequence goes on along the minus strand of JAODUO010001343.1, from coordinate 38,082 downwards.
AGTTTGGTAGACAGTACACATTCAAATTATTTCTTCTAATATTTACTTAGCACAATAAATTTTAAATAACTGTTGATAAGTTAAGAAACGTTAGTCAGTCATAGAAAAATTATATCAGTCATATATATATATATATCTGGGACATTCTACGATGGATATTCTCTGATAAATTTAAGTTACTTATGGCTGATATAAACTGTTTATGAATGAGTAGGGTACGTTAGCTATAATATATATCAAGTTATTTAAAATTTATTATCTTAGTAATATATTATATGATATATATATATATATATATATTATATATATATATATATATATATAATATATATTATACATATTTATAATATCTATGTCATATAATATATATATATATATTATATATATAGTATATATATTATAAATCACTTTTGGTTATTAACAGTTTGGTAGACAGTACACATTCAAATTATTTCTTCTAATATTTACTTAGCACAATAAATTTTAAATAACTGTTGATAAGTTAAGAAACGTTAGTCATTCATAGAAAAATTATATCAGCCATATATATATATATATCTGGGACATTCTACGATGGATATTCTCTGATAAATTTGAGTTACTTATGGCTGATATAAACTGTTTATGAATGAGTAACGTTTCTTAATTTATCAACAGTTATTTAAAATGTATTGTTCACTCAGCTGTACGGCGGTGGGTATCGGTGTATGAAGTCTTTGTGCATTAATTGCAACGTGGCTGGATGTTTCCCAGAGAAGCCGAGATGGTGTTCGATTGAACAGGTAAAGCGCATTGAGTAATCCGAACTCCCAAGGACTGGTTACTGCACATACTGCGGATACTATAAGAACTTACATTTACTTCATAGTTTATACAATAACATGCTTTTAAATAAAAAACGAACAGAAAACTGTCACTAAAGTTGAGTGAAGTGCCTGTGAAGACTGAGTGTACTCACAGCTGGTGCGTGAAGCCTTCCAGTGGCGCTCCAGGGTGGTGCTCAGGTGGTGCACCTCCTCCTGCGCCAGCGCCAGCCTCTCCTGCTTCACACTGTAGATCTCCTGCTTCGACTGAACACACAAACACACCATAAACACACCATAAACACAATGTACACAACCATACACAACACACATGGGAACACACAAAATATGTAAAGGCATAACATAACATACGTCAACCATGCTGATGCAAAACACACGCGAAAACATGCAACAATTCTGTTGACACACAACAAACACGTTGTTCCAACTCTTTGCCTGATGTTTCTGATTATCAATTCAATCTCAGCATCACGTATGAGAAATGTTATTCTTAATTGAACCCACTCCCCTATTCTACAACTTGTTCATATCACACCTTGTCACACACACAAGCATGAGACAAATACCAACCAACAAACACAGCTAAACTAAAATGTTACTATTGGATTATCCACCTCAGCCAGTTACTGGCAAACGAAACCCACCAAAACTCTTACCTGACGTGATCTAACTGAAACAGTCGGACTGAGGAGGATCTTTAACTCCAAAATTGAAAAGATTACACTGTGAGTAGAGTGTAGACCAGTAGAAGTATGACAAGAAGACAACTCACGGCGAGGTCTTCGTGGGCGTGGGTGAGGTATTCCTTCAACATCCTCTCTTGTTCCTCCCGCCACTGTAAGCGCGGGTCCTCAAGCTGGTTGGTCTCTGAAACATCCACCACACAAGTCAGTCTTTGGTATATGGTTGGGCGTATCCAATTATCGTATATAACTATTGAATACTACCAAAATGTCTAAAAATAAACGACCGTCATAATTAAACCACATTAAGGATATGATCTATGACCATCTGTTATAAGTGTTTAATACTTGAATAACTGAAACTTTCCCACGCCAACAGATGAATTACATTGTTGACACATGTTTGCAGTTAAGCTATTTTTTTTATAAAATTGAAAATAAAGAGATAAACAAGTTGTTACTTTGTTAATACACAACACACCATTATGATGACTGTCACCAATGTGTCACATTAGTATTACCCCCTAGCGATCAAACTTTTACCATAATGGCTACCCACAAACCGATCTTGCAATTGAGCCAAAACTTGTGATTGATTACGCTAGGCTAGCGCTGTGCCTAAAATCTGTTTAGCCAATATGGTCAGAATTTTTTTAGCCAAATGAAATTTTCATTAGCCATTTTTTAGATCTATTAAATTACCCGGTATAAAAATGCAAAACAAGACATAATATAATATAAAATTCTACCCAATATTCACAAGAAAAAGTGAGACTTGTCAAACATACAGTACATGAATTACAATCTGTATTGCCATTTTATTGAATAGTTACCAGATGCCAAATTGATTAATGACCATGCCATGTGACTGCGCTGATACTGAGCGATAATATGGAACCTGTCAGGTACAGCTTTGTACTTGTCTCAAACTTGTAATTAATGTCATCAGGTAGGTCCCCAGTGTCTAGTAAACACAATTCTTGATTGAATTAAGCCCCCCTATTGTCTGTGAGCATGGCTAAATGGAGGGATTAGCGACCTATTGTTTACATCATAGGTCAAGTTACGCTGACTGGTTATTTGGGTCAGTTGGATGTGCGATCGTTTCGGCAACTTCAACAGAGCCGGGGGTTGAATAATGCAGTCATATATTGCTGATCACAGCAATAATAATGACAGAAATAACGAAGAGTTTTAATTTATTTTCGCCAAATGACTAACCGTTTCGCCTATGGCGCAATTGGCGATCAACAGCGCTAGCCTAGTTATGAAAACCAAACTCTTTCTCCACACTAGTATTCCGAAGTGCCAAATTGTCCGCAATTCAAAAAAATTTCCTGACAGGTACTTACGGGTGAGGTGGTTGATATAGTACATGCCAACAACAGAGTTGTAGGACTGCTCCCAGCCGTACGGCAGCTCATCCCCCACGCAATCCGCAAACGTCGCTGGCTTTGTGAACCTGACAAACAAATAAACGTCATCTTTAGAGTAAGATGTTGAGAGAAAAACAATGTTCACATCAGTGCTACTTTGTGGTGATAACAGGGATTTTTGTGGTGGTGCATTGAAGTATATCTGATCTGATCTGCAAAATATATTATATGCAACAGCTAGTAAGCAATAAACTGAAATACATTAACTGTACAACTTATCAAGTGATCAAAAAGAAAACTGCAGTTGGTACGGCAACTGGGATAAAGGGCAACACACCCCACTGGTTGGTGGTGTACAGGGTTCTCACCCGACCCTTAAAATATGGAATATTCAGGATTTATGAGATCAATATTGCATCTGTTATAATGGGAATGGGTGTCTGTCCCATATGTTTTTCTATGCGGAAGATGGCAACCCTATTGGTGTAGTAAAGTTCTGACTAGCCAGTAACTGGAACACAGTTCAATGGATCTCATTGGTTGATGTAGTAAATGGGACAAAGTGCAATCTGTTTCATTGGCTGATGCAACAATTCAGAAAAAAATCTAATTCTTTAGTTCTAAAGAAACAATATCACCCAATTTAAGTAATGCTGGTAATATCAGCCATGAATCAATTATTTATGTTCTTTTTTAAATAATGAACAATACTTATACGGTTTCCTACTTTTCTATTTCATGGTTTGCATCACATTTGAAGGGAATGAATCACAATGGTTTGGGAGTGGGGCTGTGCCCCAGATAATAATAACATCAGTGACTGGGATGACATCATTTGAAATTAAAAACATTTGAAAGCGATTCATTTAGACAACAGTCACAAATGTTTGGATTCTTCCTGAATATCACCCTGCTTCACTATTCACCCCTCATATACTGGGTGGGGTGATACAGGATCAGGGGGCTCACACGCTTCAAGGGGTGGAGTTTCACAGCTCTTGAAGGAAACAGCATGACCTTGGGGGCCATGATGTGACCTTGGGGGCCATGAAGTGACATCTCTGTTTGTAGGAAGTGCTAAACTCACAACAGGTTCATTTCCTACCAGACACCACCAACTGTGTCTGACTTGCTGTTTTTAGAACCATCAGTTCACAGCTGCACGTCATTGAAACAACTTTCCCTCATATACCTGTTGACTTAATTACAGTGAGGTATCACTTGTAAATACCACTCATTAATAAATGACATGGCATCAGCCACACCCAGCCATACTCCACTTGTTCTCGAGGGTTTCCTTCATTACACATTAATAACACGGACTATAAATAGATAAGCTTGAACACTTGATGAAGTGCTGTGCAAACGTCCACTTTGATCAGAGACAGGTAACATTTTAACAGGTTCAACAACCTAACATACAGTATTAATTGCACTTTTAATGCTCTCAATGACAACTCTGGCAAGTAAAAGTAAATTTGTATTTCAAAAAATCTACCTAATAATTTCCCCAAAACGAATTATGTCACCGTGCGTGATCAAATTAATATTTTAGCTGAAGACAATTGTCTTTAAAATGTTGTTAACTGCACACAGTACCCATACATGTATCTGGTACTACACAGTGCACACTGGTTCAACTACAATAGTAAGTGCACTAACCTGTGCAATTACACAGACAAATCTACATCAGCAAAACCTAATAAAGGTAAACAGTAATTAATAGTTAAGAAGACTGAAAGAGATTACACTAGCATGCCTGGCCCACACAGGCTGTGACAACAAGACATTCCTCAGTTAACCAAAACAAGGACATGTGATACCTTACAACTGCTGGTCAAACGTTTTTGATTGACAGCTGAATGGTGACAAGGAATGGTCAACATAGTCATGGGGTCACATGGTCTATGGCTGTGTGCCAAGTACATACTGGAGTCACTATTTGGGGTGTGACGTCTTTGACAATTCCATAACAGACTTTTATGACTGAGCATTGTTGTAGTCCTGTACCCAAACACTGCTTTGACCATCGTATGCTTGCATCATTCACTTAGATGCATCACATGTGCACACGCACACACAATGTTTTAGACAAAACTAACAAGTTGAAGGCTTGAGGCTCTAATGGGTAAGATATGGTTGGCTGAACTGAATAGTGCTCAGTTGTAGCCTCTAGGTCGTTGAAGCAGTGACTGTTTCCTTTGTTATTTTGTCAACTCTTTGCAACCAACAGCCTGGAGTCAGAACACCCAGAACTGTGTGATCACTGACTGTACACATGTCATAGCTGTACACAACCCCTGTTATCACTGATTGTACATATTTCATGGTTGTACACATGCCATGTGGCGTTATCATCAACAGTACATGTTTCATGATTGTACACATGCCATGCGTGTGTTATCACTGATTGTACACGTTTCATGGTTGTACACATGTCCTGCTTTCACAAACTGTACACATGCCCTGTCAAGAGCACAATGTACACTGCTTGTACTGACACCAAAATCAACCTTAGTCCCTAGTCCCACTCCCTAGTCCCTACTAGCATTCATGGCAATTACACAAGTAAATTTACCAATGGATGGCACTGGCGTAAGTGTTTGATTTCAGTGTTTTACCTATCACACTGTACCACACATGATAGCACCTTCAGCAGATCCCTGACACGAGGATATCAATCCCATAAGTAGCTTCAAGAGCTGGGATAGTTGTTTCCCGAGTGAGTTATCCTCACTTACCTGTAAGTATCCAAACAGTTGCACAATGCAAGCAAATCCCAAGCCTATGTACTCCAGCCCAGGTGGGCTGAGCCCGAGTGACCCTACAACCTACCCACTCCCACTGTGCCACCAATACAAATAACTACACCTGGGCAACACCACACGCTCCGAATAAACAGCCACAGAGTCCTGGCTGCTGAATAAAGCTGCCCTATTTTGACAACAGGGTAACAATTTGGTCTATAGCACTTGTTTGGCCAGGTCCAGGTATATGCTGAGCAACTCCTAATGACCAATTAGTATCTGACCAGTAAGACATGGACACATCGTGGGGGAGCAATAACCCACCTGGTCACAGGGATGCAGGGGAGGGGTGTTTGGCTGCTTTGGCAACTTAGAAAGGGTACTGAATTCACCATGGTTCAAGGTTCACGTAAACAACATGTGCTCCTAGAAATCAGCCCAGTCGTTCTTAAGGCTGTTTTCAAACCAAGTCGAAGATGCCACACTATCTAAGTATCTATACATACTACTATTATATCAGTGAAGACATTAATCGTTTCTGTCAGTACAACCCAGATTTGTTAAAACTTGTTCTCTACCAAACCACAACAATGTCACCGAACCGCTTTCCAGAGACTCAGTGTCATGTGATTGATAATCCATTTCTATCAGCTCAATCAGTAAATTGCCATTGAGATATCTAAAGTAAACTTCCCACACATACAAATATGTTACAACATCGTAATGTGTTGTTGATAAAGTCACTCACAGCTATATCCAAAAACCAACGCATTCATGTTGGATGAGTAGAAATCTGAGATTTGATGGGATAAATGCGTTCCTGAATTAAACCCTACAGACAGCATAGTTAATGACAGTTTTTACAGGTAGCGCCATCTACCAGCCGGTGAGAGTACCGCCATGTTTTTGGCATGGCAAAGGGGACACTGCATTACCACAAGTGACCACTCCCTCTCTAGCATACATTCCCGCAAATTTAGACCACGCCACTCCCAGCAGCGCAAACCCAATCACAGTTCAAAGTTCACCAACCGGAAACTTCAACCAGCACATTTCGAAAACAACTGTTGACAGGCCAGAGACAAACAAACAGCATTCAAAGTAAACACAATATCCCCGAGAAAATACTCCCATGGTGGCGTACTTCCAAGGCTACTCTGCGGGAACACCTGGAAGCACTATTAAGCGCATACCCAGCCAGGAATGCAATATCCGTCATCGGGGCTGGTGGCAGAAATACGCAAAGTGTGTTTCGTGAATGGAGCGCAGTGGTGACTTACTTCACTTGTGTTTCTTATGAAGCAAAGTTAACGCAGCCGACCCGCTAACAGGATTCTATTTCCTTGCCCTCAGAGCACACAAAACATGCCAAGTGGCAAAAAAACTGGGCCAACCGCAGCTGTTTCGACAAAGGCTAAAGGAGGCTGAATGAACTAGTGTGTTGGCGGCACTAGCCAATGCACCAGTGACTGTAAGACACTGAAGACAGCCAACAGCTTTACACAACTTGTCCCAACTGGGTATCTTTTTGTTTCACATTTTTAAAAGAACTACATCTCATAATTAGCTATATCTTTAGTCAGAAGCATTGCTCACAGTGAGCAAAGCCACAAAGGACAGTTACAAACTTACAACAAAATTATTTGTTTTATAATTAAAAGAGGCAAACATGTCTATGACATCACATTGACAGATATTTTGAGAAAGCAACAGATCTCAGTTAACTACAGTGCACCACATAGGTGATGGTAAACAACCATTAAGTCATCAGACACAATTGTACACAACTGTTCCTTCTAACCATGAGACGATATTTAACAAACAACCCTGGAGTACAATAAACTGTACGTATACAGTGAATGTATTGTGTGTTGTTGCATAATGATGTTTTGAACACATTGCAGCATAGCCTGAGTACTTCAGTTTGCCACACAAGATGATATCACTGATGTCTTACGAATAGTGTATATTTGAATATTGTAAGTTTTGGAACTACATATAATATTGTTGGTGAAAACTGCACATTGTTATTGTGTAAGGTGGACTAGTTTACATACGGGATTGCACGAGATGAATGCAATTTTTTTTTAACTATCATGGAGGTCTGTCGTTAATTAATAATTACACTAGATTTTGAGTCACCAGAAACACAAGTGTTTAGAAGTTGCCTAGCAGTAGTCAGTCATAACTGTGTTGTTCAAAAAGAATAATACACAGTTACTATTATTTTGTTAGCATGTATCTGTCCTTTAACCAGACATTCTGAAAGTGTGCATTTCACACAACCCTGATTTAGCCTTTCCCAAGCCAGTGTCCAGGTCCCAGATAACCTCCAGACTTGTGGCCACATAAAACTACATTAAGGTTCAACAGACAGACCCCATAAATTCCCAGTGGTTTGGCAAATATTTGGTTTTCCTGGAACATGTACTATTGGTTTACTACTAGGCAGGTTACTATGTACGGATTCCAAATGTCCAGACACTGAACATAGCATTAACAAACATTGTACAGTGGAACCCCTCACGAACGACCACCCTCATTTACGACCATCCGCTTTTTACGACCGTTTTTTCATTGACGGAATGTCTACGCTGTATAAACGTTCCCTCACCAACGACCACCCGGCAGACGCGACCAACGACCATGGCAATTTGAATTTTACCCCTGTCGAACGACCATCCGATAGGTGGCCAGCACATTTGTTAACCTAAATATCGCAATGAACTCTCATTAAACGCATGACTAACGCGCACAATGCCATAAAAACAATAAATCGCCTGATGACAACCATTCATTTTGGCGATCTTTTACTTTCTGACCGAATTATGAAAACGACATCTAACAGCTGCTAGACTTTCCTCACATATCTTATATATTTATAAATACACACTGTTATAAAATTAAATCACGTACATTATTGAAACAAATAAAATTCACGAAACAAAATCGCGGAAGAACTCGCTGGCAAGACATCATGGCGGACATGGTCACCGTCGGTGGCTACGCGTAACTCTGCGATTAAATATCCATATTGTGTATGACTAAAGTTTAGAAACTTGTGTATGATTAAAGTTTAGAAACTTAGGCTAAGTTTTAGATTAGTTTAAGATAAAACCGGAATCCAGATTTAGCGACACCGCGATAAAATACCGACATAACGCCACGTAATCTACGGCCTGCGCGTAGCAGCCACAAGCGATGTCGACTTTAGTTTAGCTCGATTTAGATTTGTGAATTTTATTCTTCACAGCAATTTAAATGATTTAATTTTATGACCTAGCATATGTAATATGAGTTATTAGAGGAAGTTTCGCGGCTGTAAGGTCGTTTTCATGGTTAGATCAGAAAGTAAAAAATCGTTTTGCGGCGCTGGAAAGAACAAAATGGCGACCGCGGTGCGATTACCCAGACGTCGTGAGGTGGCAGCACTTTTAGCCCCTCAGACCGAATTTTTAATAAATTAAATGAGAATACTTTTTATGAGATATAAAAAATGAGGATACTTTTTATCAGATATTATTTAGAAAAAAACGATTCAGAATTAAACTTATACTGAAACGTGTCACACATAAAATAAACAGAATAAATAATTTTGTTGTTGTTAATATGTTATTATTTACTACTTAGTGATTGTAAGCGCCCCCTAGTGTTGAATGTTGCAAACCCCTCACGAGAGACCACCCCTCTTTTAAGACCACCCCACTCTGATTTGGGGAGCGGTCTTAAATGAGGGGTTCCACTGTACATAGTTTACACTGAATGTGCCCATATATTGCTTAGCATTCTGAAGCACAATTAACTGACCTACAAAGCCACCATGAGACCAGTTGCTTAGCAAAAACACCATTATGCAATTACAAATTTGATAGCAAACATGTATTTCGTCAAATTTTTATATCAAAAGATTTCTTTACGACAAAAACACGAGAGAAAGTTGTTAACAGTATTCTTTACAACAAAACCACAAGCTAAGGTTGTTAAAGTGACAAAGGTATCCTGTAATATTTGATCTAGGAGATATGGCATATTCAGTAATGTAACTAGCATGTAACCATTGTCAACACTCAGCACAGAGGCAAAGCTTGACGAGGTCTCACATAATGGTGATGTGAGTAAACAGTGACATATTGGACACGTCAGTTATGGCTAATTAATTAACATAATTATTACAAGGGTTGCCATTTGTGTATTTCAACCAAAATTAGCATAACAAATGAACCTTAACTTTAATAAATGTAATACTGAATCAATGCCTTTAAAAAGATACCTCGGTCTGCAATACAATGAATATTTATTGTATTTAAAAAGGAGTCGTAGATGATTATGATACAACCCACAAAGATAGTTACTACAAGTATACAAATATTCAGTTAACTGTATTATGACAGCATAATTTGTAATAATTACTCAAAATCAGGGCAGATGAAACCACATGACCCTTAGAGGCTTAGACATGAGCATTTCAATTTCAAAATGACATCATCACATCATTAGAAATAAATAAAATATTGGAACCTGACCCAATCCATCAAGATTGCATCATGTCTGGTTACCAGGGAATCCACCATCCACCCTAATTAGGTATCTAGCACCAGTGGACTGCCTGAGGCCTGGTCAATTACTGGCCACTGGACCAACACCTGGCCAGTTGTGGAATGTGGATCATCAACATTCCTCTTTGCCCCCTTCCCTCTGGGGTGCATTGTCTCCTGCAGGGCAGCTGGGATACTACTATTGGGGGCATATCAAAACCTGAACACTGGAAACCAGTTAGTGCATTTGTACCTATTACCATGCCTTTCTAGACTTACAATCTACTCCTGACCTAATTGATTGACAATAATGTTGGGAATCCAGACCATCTTGGTCAGATAAAGTAGCCTATATAGATAATCGTGTTTGCTGTGTGAAGAAAAAGAAATTAACCTGACCAATATTACAAACAGGATGCATCTAAGTCCAGGTCATCCCCAAAATAGCATCTTCAAAATATGCTCCAATGTTTCTTAACTTTTGCTGCACCCAAATACTGATTGCTTGACTTCTTAGTGACCTATACCTTTAAACAGTTTGTTGTGATCAATGATGAACTAAAAGTAATTCAGAGACATGTAATATATTTCTAACTAGTAGGCATTTAACTCAAACAAGGAAAAAGTTGAACATTAGCTACACTTGCTGGCAAGCTGAACACATAAGAATCTATAAATGTATGTGTGTGAACGCTGACTCAACAAGGACGGCTTTTTCTTCAAAACTCAGAAGTTAATTAATGATCAAAAAAATTATTAATAATCATGACCGTGCATTTGTTTGTGTTTAGACAATTATAATAAAAATGTAACTTCTGTTTTTAACATTAAGCCGGTGTCATTGTTATGACATGCTTTTATTAAATATGTCATTATTATCTAGTTGTGAAAACATTCATGTACCCCATCAAAATCCAATGAAACCAGTTGGTTGGTATGGTGGTCAAATACAACTACATGCAAACATAATGGTGCTTTGTAGCCAATTATAGGTCTGTGTTCCATGGCATTGTCAAAAAACAATGGACTCAGTGATATATAATGACAATTTATAACCAAAATATATGCAATCTGGAGGGTTATTCCAACTGCAAAAGGGGCTCCAATGGACCAAAATTTGATCAGAATGTGTTCGTGCATCTCAAATGCAATGGCATTACAGTGTAAATAATTGAATTCAATATAAAGGAGATATCGCAGGAATAGATCAGTTATCAGATGATGTAAGATCGTATTATTATTAATAAGGGTCCAACAACAAGTCTAAGGATTACCAAATTATTTTGCTGATGTAAATTGACGTAATGAAATGTTAATGATATAGCTGTATTCATATATGTAAGTCTTATATGGGACATCCCAAATTTCCACTTCAAGTCAAGAAAACACCAAAAAGAAAACAAGTTGGGAAACATTAGCCTTGTGTTTGATTAGCTGCAATGGCCAATGTATAGCATTGTTTGAAAAGTTAACACAGAACAAGTTCATAACTTTTTAACTTGACACATTGTTTTGTCATGATCCCTAACAGGATAACGGCCTTGCTCCCCTCTAGGCTCTAGGCAATGGAAGGTGACAAACATTTATTGTCGTCGCCGATCGCACGGCTTGTTACGATGGGTCAGGGTCACGCCTAGTTTATTTGGCTTTAAACCGGGGCAAATACACAACGATGTGTACCAAAGAAACGGGAACTGCTACGTTATACATTGTACATATAAACCGCTTCCAAACCGGCAGCGTTGCAGGCGACATGAGAGCGAGAATGGACCACATACTTTCTACATTCCTCGCAGCCAGCTTGCAGGCTGAACGAAATTAAGGCACAACAACGAACCTGTCCCGAGGGTCAATCCACGTCGTTTGCTTCAGCGCATGGTTAATATAAAACACTTTTCCATCGTAATCCGTGCCCACCTCCCACCCCGGTGGTAAGGCTAGCTCCCCGTTCCGGTCATTCCGCTTTCGGGTCATGTTTAGTAGGCGCTAATCCCGTTGTTTTGTAGCTACATTCCTCATTCCGTTTCACCGCGAGTCGTCCATTTTGGAACGTTTCATACACCTCATTTGCATAAGAAACACATTCTGATGACGTCACGTCGAGGCGACGAAAGTTGAGGCGTGACTAACCAATCAGGTACGCTGGGCGCCTCGAGTAGCCTTTGTTGACACGCTGCCCAAGAACGTCATTTTATGATAATGCTCGTTTCTTAATGGCATTTCAAGTATGCCGAGCCACAGGTCTCCCACTGCGCAAGGTAACTCGGTGTAGTACGTCCGCGCGGCTTGATTCTCGGTGGCGCCCTCTCTCAGGTTATATGTAGCTATCTCAGTACGATTGATTGTAACGCTCAGGTGCACGCTTGCTGTCGTACACAGATACCAAATTTTAGGTAATAGTGTTCGTAAGTATCACTTATGTTTGTATTCAATGTATATAGCAAGCATGAATACCCGGTGGGTGGTAGTCATATCCATTTTCGGCCAGATCACGCCAATATAATCCAAAGTCTGGTTATAATAATAACAGTTTATCGATCTGTCGTCGCTTTCTCTCAGCGCTTCTCTCTCTCTCTCTCTCCCTCCCTCCCTCCCTCCCTCCCCCTCTCTCTCTCTCCCTCTCTCTCTCTCTCTCTCTCTCTCTCTCTCCCTCTCTTTCTCTCTTTCTCCCCCCTCTCTCTCCTTCATTTCTCACCTACTCTGCACCCGCTCTCACCTCCCTCTCTCTTTCCCCATCGTCTCCCTCTTATATATATCTCTCCCCACACACACATGCATATCCGATTTTATTTCTCTATCTCTTTCTCGCTGCCTCCGTCACTCCTCCGACCGTCTCTCTTTTGGCAACTTCCTAATTCCCTCTTCAGCTGTTACACTTTTGTTTGTCTCTCCTTTTCATCTATTCTTCCTCCACCCC
>JAODUO010001343.1:7500-22500 GCA_025642075.2 Ridgeia piscesae | reverse complement strand
ATGTATGTATGTATGTATGTATGTATGTATGTATGTATGTATGTATGTATGTATGTATGTATGTATGTATGTATGTATGTATGTATGTATGTATGTATGTATGTATGTATGTATGTATGTGTTTGTATGTTTGCATATATATATATATATATATATATATATATATATATATATATATATATATATATATATATATATATATATATTAATGATGACTTAATTGTCTACCTGGAAAATTCCTGCGGCCGCCGCTGGTATTTAGCACCGACGTCATGCATGATGCATGCAAGACAAAACGCACATTATTTAAACATGGTTCTTTATTAATAAAATAGTTTAGTATTATTGACAAGTTATCAAAAACATATATACGGATAGAGTCTCTACAATAGAACAAATTGAATACAAACAAATATTAAAGTTGGTGACGATTGATAAAAACACGAATCCCCTTGTAACGTGGCCACCTGAAGATCACTTAATTGGCCGGTGACAACATTACAATTCACCTTTAAAAAGAAAATTTAACATCGGCTTAATAATAATAGGTGATCGAGTTACCAATACGCGATCTCCCACACTCCGTCCTGTTTCTCACGTGATTAGACTCCGTTTTGAAAATGCTAATGATGCCAAATCTTGACAGTGGCATTGTTATTGTCACTTGTTGTCAGGGTCATGCACTGCTGCCGGTCGTTCTACATTCGGTTTATCTAACTATACAATAAAAGACATGTGTTGCAGTAGTTAGTAAATAAACATCATACATTGTATTATAGTTTGGTCGCTAGGGCGTAACAGGTCGTACGCAGCCAGTGGCGCCTCTGGTGAATGAAGCCAAGTCCAAAGTACCGTTATATCGTTGTTTCCGTCATCATTATTGTATTTCCTTTATACAAACTGTGCTTTATTGTTAATAATAATAACTACAATCTTTAATGCAAAACTAACATGCGGCGACAGGCGAGATAAAGAAACGTTATATATATTGGCATTCGTGTTTTCACTTAAAACTAGTCACGTGGGCCTGTGGTAGCTACATACTGCGTCTGACTATAGCGTAGGACTTAATCAGAATTGTCACATATGAAGTTATTGGCTCTATTTCCGTGACTGTACTTAAGGCACGCAAGAAATATGTATATCTTCAACATGAGAGTAAAGTTAACTGTTTAAATAATAGACCACAACCTATCGTTATCTGCAGGCAATACTAAGGAATCCACTACATCTGTGTAACACCATTTACAGAATATAAGGTTACACCATCAACACGACTGAATTACGTATATAGTAGTATATATATATATATATATATATATATATATATATATATATATATATATATATATATATATATATATATAGTCTAGAAAGCTTCGAGGGTTGATACTGGCATCTCATAACCAGAATTGTCCTTCCCGTCTAGTCCTTGACGTTTGAGGTCTTGAGGACGAAGCTGGTGATGTTTCAGTCCATATGGCTCGAAAGCGGCTTTCCAAGACTACAACACAACAGTACACAGTCAGGCAAAATGGCTCGAACACGGCTCTCCAGGACCACAACACAACAGTACACAGTCAGCATAAATGGCTCGAACACGGCTCTCCTGGTCTACAACACAACAGTACACAGTCATCACAAATGGCTCGAACACAGCTCTCCAGGAACACAACACAACAGTACACAGTCAGCACAAATGGCTCGAACACAGCTCTCCAGCACCACAACACAACAGTACACAGTCAGCAGAAATGGCTCGAACACAGCTCTCCACGACTACAACACAACAGTACACAGTCAGCATAAATGGCTCGAACACGGCTCTCCAGGACCACAACACGACAGTACACAGTCAGCACAAATGGCTCGAACACGGCTCTCCAGGTCTACAACACAACAGTACACAGTCAGCACAAATGGCTCGAACACGGCTCTCCTGTTCTACAACACAACAGTACACAGTCAGCACAAATGGCTCGAACACGGCTCTCCTGGTCCACAACACAACAGTACACAGTCAGCACAAATGGCTCGAAAACGGCTCTCCTGGTCTACAACATAACAGTACACTGTCAGCACAAATGGCTCGAACACAGCTCTCCAGAACCACAACATAACAGTACACAGTCAGCACAAATGGCTCGATCACAGCTCTCCAGGACCACAACACAACAGTACACAGTCAACATAAATGGCTCGAACACGGCTCTCCTGGTCTACAACATAACATTACACAGTCAGCACAAATGGCTCGAACACGGCTCTCCCGGTCTTCAACACAACAGTACACAGTCAGCACAAATGGCTCGAACACGGCTCTCCAGGTCTACAACACAACAGTACACAGTCAGCACAAATGGCTCGAACACGGCTCTCCAGGTCTACAACACAACATTACACAGTCAGCACAAATGGCTCGAACACGGCTCTCCAGGTCTACAACACAACAGTACACAGTCAGCACAAAAGGCTCGAACACGGCTCTCCTGGTCTACAACACAACAGTACACAGTCAGCACAAATGGCTCGAACACGGCTCTCCAGGTCTACAACACAACAGTACACAGTCAGCACAAAAGGCTCGAACACGGCTCTCCAGGTCTACAACACAACAGTACACAGTCAGCACAAATGGCTCGAACACGGCTCTCCAGGACCACAACACAACAGTACACAGTCAGCATAAATGGACTCGAACACAGCTCTCCAGGACCTACAACACAACAGTACACAGTCAGCATAAATGGCTCGAACATGGCTCTCTAGGTCTACAACACAACAGTACACAGTCAGCACAAATGGCTCGAACACGGCTCTCCAGGTCTACAACACAACCGTACACAGTCAGCACAAATGGCTCGAACACGGCTCTCCAGGACCACAACACGACAGTACACAGTCAGCACAAATGGCTCGAACACGGCTCTCCAGGTCTACAACACAACAGTACACAGTCAGCACAAATGGCTCGAACACGGCTCTCCTGTTCTACAACACAACAGTACAGAGTCAGCACAAATGGCTCGAACACGGCTCTCCTGGTCCACAACACAACAGTACACAGTCAGCACAAATGGCTCGAAAACGGCTCTCCTGGTCTACAACATAACAGTACACTGTCAGCACAAATGGCTCGAACACAGCTCTCCAGAACCACAACATAACAGTACACAGTCAGCACAAATGGCTCGATCACAGCTCTCCAGGACCACAACACAACAGTACACAGTCAACATAAATGGCTCGAACACGGCTCTCCTGGTCTACAACATAACATTACACAGTCAGCACAAATGGCTCGAACACGGCTCTCCCGGTCTTCAACACAACAGTACACAGTCAGCACAAATGGCTCGAACACGGCTCTCCAGGTCTACAACACAACAGTACACAGTCAGCACAAAAGGCTCGAACACGGCTCTCCAGGTCTACAACACAACAGTACACAGTCAGCACAAAAGGCTCGAACACGGCTCTCCTGGTCTACAACAAAACAGTACACAATCAGCACAAATGGCTCGAACGCGGCTCTCCAGGTCTACAACACAACAGTACACAGTCAGCACAAAAGGCTCGAACACGGCTCTCCAGGTCTACAACACAACAGTACACAGTCAGCACAAATGGCTCGAACACGGCTCTCCAGGTCTACAACACAACAGTACACAGTCAGCATAAATGACTCGAACACAACTCTCCAGGACCACAACACAACAGTACACAGTCAGCATAAATGGCTCGAACATAGCTCTCTAGGTCTACAACACAACAGTACACAGTCAGCACAAATGGCTCGAACACGGCTCTCCAGGTCTACAACACAACCGTACACAGTCAGCACAAATGGCTCGAACACGGCTCTCCAGGTCTACAACACAACAGTACACAGTCAGCATAAATGACTCGAACACAACTCTCCAGGACCACAACACAACAGTACACAGTCAGCATAAATGGCTCGAACGCGGCTCTCCAGGTCTACAACACAACAGTACACAGTCAGCATAAATGACTCGAACACAACTCTCCAGGACCACAACACAACAGTACACAGTCAGCACAAATGGCTCGAACACGGCTCTCCAGGTCTACAACACAACAGTACACAGTCAGCATAAATGACTCGAACACAACTCTCCAGGACCACAACACAACAGTACACAGTCAGCATAAATGGCTCGAACATAGCTCTCTAGGTCTACAACACAACAGTACACAGTCAGCACAAATGGCTCGAACGCGGCTCTCCAGGTCTACAACACAACAGTACACAGTCAGCACAAATGGCTCGAACACGGCTCTCCAGGTCTACAACACAACAGTACACAGTCAGCACAAATGGCTCGAACACGGCTCTCCAGGTCTACAACACAACAGTACACAGTCAGCATAAATGACTCGAAGACAGCTCTCCAAGACTACAACACAACAGTACACAGTCAGCACAAATGGCTCGAACACGGCTCTCCAGGTCTACAACACAACCGTACACAGTCAGCACAAATGGCTCGAACACGGCTCTCCGGGACCACAACACAAAAGTACTGTCAGCACAAATGGCCTGAAGACAGCTCTCCAAGACTACAACACAACAGTACACAGTCAGCACAAATGGCTCGAACACGGCTCTCCGGGACCACAACACAAAAGTACTGTCAGCACAAACGGACTGAAGACAGCTCTCCAAGACTACAACACAACAGTACACAGTCAGCACAAATGGCTCGAACACGGCTCTCCAGGACCACAACACAAAAGTACTGTCAGCACAAACGGACTGAAGACAGCTCTCCAAGACTACAACACAACAGTACGCAGTCAGCACAAATGGCTCGAACACGGCTCTCCAGGACCACAACACAAAAGTACAGTCAGCACAAACGGACTGAAGACAGCTGTCCAAGATTACAACACAACAGTACACAGTCAGCACATGTATATGGCAGCTGTTGTTGCATTATTGTTTCGTGTCTGCTCATAGTAGGTAATATGATGACGACGATGACAACTATAGCTGACAACCACACATGAAATAACAAACAACATAGGTAGATGACTAGCCTCGATTATCCAGGTGCTGCGGCCTGGGAACCTTACAATCTGCGTTTGTGACCGCCAAGGCGGCCAAATAGGACAGAGACGCTGCTTGTGTCTCAGGCCAAATTTGTAAAAACACATAAACAAGGATACTCTTTTTATCAGATAATATTGTGTTATGAAACCTACTCACAATTAAACTTACACTGAAACAGTCCACACACAAATTAAACATAGGCCCCAAAAAAATTGCATTTTTTTTATCTCATTTTAATTGTCTACTTTTTTATTTTATGTATATATATTTTATCACTTAGTTTCGTTATCAAAAGCATGCATACTATTAATAAACAGTAATTATTAGTATACGCATCGACCTGTAAATTAATCCAAAACAGTTATGCCGTCTATTTTCTGACGGTTTCGAGCAGTTATACTACAAAAGGATTACACAGCAAGGCGTATGTCTCGCCAGACTACCTTCTCGGCGAAGTCACGCTGCCGAGCGAGGGTCGGTTAAGCGACACTAGTAGATGACGTACCTGACCGCGGAGGGTAAAGGCAATGACGTTGTACACAGCCACCGCCGGGATGCATATGGCCGAGCAACCTGCCATGCCCCAACCGACGGACACTGCCCAGCTCGGGTAGTAGTAGGTTCCGGTGGGCCGCTTGTAGTCGAGCTCCGAATACTGGACGAGGCTCATCAGGAAAATCGCCTAGAACATGTAATTAGCGTTACCGACACAATATGACACACTGTGACACAGTACAATACAGTGACACTGTTGTATATTTATCGTCGCAAGGGTCACAACGGATTGGACATACTACGTTTTGGTCTATTTTGAAACACGTGGCGTGTTCATCAATACAATGGGCACCATTGTGGAAACACTATACACAACGCACTGACCACAGTAAAGACATTTACCATACAGAACACACCACACAGAAGATAGATACCCCATGTGTATACATTCCACACGCATAATACACTTACACAATACACTCTCATAATACACGTTCACAGAGAAGACACGCACCGTACAGAGGATGTTTGCCTTATAGAAGACACAATACCGAAACACCACGGAGAAGACACTAAACATCACACACCATAGAGAAGAAACTAGACATCACACACCACAGAGAAGAAACTAGACATCACACACCACAGAGAAGAAACTAGACATCACACACCTCAGAGAAGAAACTAGACATCACACACCTCAGAGAAGAAACCAGACATCACACACCTCAGAGAAGACACTAGACATCACACACCTCAGAGAAGAAACTAGACATCACACACCTCAGAGAAGACACTAGACATCACACACCTCAGAGAAGACACTAGACATCACACACCACAGAGAAGACACTAGACATCACACACCACAGAAAAGACACTAGACATCACACACCCCAGAGAAGACACTAGACATCACACACCTCAGAGAAGAAACTAGACACCACACACCTCAGAGAAGACGCTAGACATCACACACCTCAGAGAAGAAACTAGACATCACACACCTCAGAGAAGACACTAGACACCACACACCCCAGAGAAGACACTAAACATCACACATCATAGAGAATACACTAGACATCACACACCTCAGAGAAGACACTAGACATCACACACCACAGAGAAGACACTAGACATCACACACCTCAGAGAAGACACTAGACATCACACACCTCAGAGAAGACACTAGACATCACACACCTCAGAGAAGAACTAGACATCACACACCTCAGAGAAGACACTAGACATCACACACCTCAGAGAAGACACTAGACATCACACATAGAGACATAACACCCACCGAGAAGACACTAGACATCACACACCCAGAGAAGACACTAGACATCACACACCTCAGAGAAGAAACTAGACACCACACACCTCAGAGAAGACGCTAGACATCACACACCTCAGAGAAGAAACTAGACATCACACACCACAGAGAAGACACTAGACACCACACACCCCAGAGAAGACACTAAACATCACACATCATAGAGAATACACTAGACATCACACACCTCAGAGAAGACACTAGACATCACACACCACAGAGAAGACACTAGACACCACACACCTCAGAGAAGACACTAGACATCACACACCTCAGAGAAGACACTAGACATCACACACCTCAGAGAAGACACTAGACATCACACACCTCAGAGAAGACACTAGACATCACACACCACAGAGAAGACACTAGACATCACACACCACAGAGAAGACACTAGACATCACACACCACAGAGAAGACACTAGACATCACACACCTCAGAGAAGACACTAGACATCACACACCACAGAGAAGAAACTAGACATCACACACCTCAGAGAAGACACTAGACATCACACACCACAGAGAAGACACTAGACATCACACACCTCAGAGAAGACACTAGACATTACACACCTCAGAGAAGACACTAGACATCACACACCACAGAAAGACACTAGACATCACACACCTCAGAGAAGAAACTAGACATCACACACCACATAGAAGAAACTAGACATCACACACCACAGAGAAGACACTAGATATCAAACACCATAGAGAAGACACTAGACATCAAACACCATAGAGAAGACACTAGATATCATACACCACAGAGAAGACACTAGACATCACACACCACAGAGAAGACACTAGACATCAAACACCACAGAGAAGACACTAGACATCAAACACAACAGAGAAGACACTAGATATCACACACCTCAGAAAAGACACTAGACACCACACACCTCAGAGAAGACACTAGACATCATACACCACAGAGAAGAAACTAGATATCACACACCATAGAGAATACACTAGACATCACATACCACAGAGAAGACACTAGACATCACAGAGAAGAAACTAGACATCACACACCATAGAGAAAACACTAGACTTCAAACTCCATAGAAAGACACTAGATATCATACACCACAGAGAAGACACTAGACATCACACACCTCAGAGAAGACACTAGACATCACACACTACACATGAGACACTCACTCACCATGCGGAAAACTCTTACGATACTTAAGACCATGCATAATACACCTACCACACAGAATACACCGTACATAAGACACGTCTCATACACAAGGCACTTGCAATACAAAACGCATCATACACAACAATGACACAGGCGACACTGACCATACAGAAGCAAGGTGAAATGACGACCCAACAGATCCACATGTAGGGGGACGGCCGGTAACCCAACATCATCTCCACGTTGTCGTAGAACCGGTTGATGCCTGACAGACAAAGATACAAGTTAGTTATCACGAAATCAATATTTAATATAATCATTATAACATATGGAATTTTTATCATAACGTCTTTGATATGATTCAGGGTATATTATATAAATATTATATATATATATATATATATATATATATATATATATATATATATATATATATATTTAAAATATTATGACAAGTATCATGTATCATATATTAATGTATGTCAAAAGTCGTTAAAGGTAAGCGGTTTACGTCAATGGTTCTGTGCTTCAAGATGGCAGCGCCCCGAATCCAACGTAGAATGTTTCTGGTGCGATTATACTATAATCAATTGTTTATTAACGATCTTTGTGCACAGTTACTAAGCACAACCAATTTATTATACATATGCAAGTAAATGCTGTGAATCTCTCACTGACTGGAGTATCCCTTTAAATAACCATGTATATACAGCGACGCGTCTTGTTGATATTGATAAATCCAGGTTGCTTAGCAAACTCCGTCAAACGGTCAACAAAATGTGCTGTTCGTTGTATATGTTGTTGAAATTCTGGTCTCTGGTATTTATGATAAAAACCGTTATGTCAAATGTAAGCCGTAATGTTTGCTGTAGACGTCATGTCGTGGTAGCAATGTCATTCACGTATTTAACCGTTATCAACATTGTTAGCAAAAGCAAAGCTCGGCGGACGTTTCATGCATAATTTTGATTGTGACGTAAGCAAGCGTGCATGATACATGAATTGATGTATCCAGTAGAGCTGTGTCGCGGTTTACTTACGTCACAATCAATAATATGCGCGAAACTTCCGTGAAGCTTTGTCAATATTGTTGATAACCGTTAACTATATGAATGAGACTACTGCTGGGACATGTCGTCTCCCATTGCATATATCTGACTGTCACAACTTTCTCTTACGTTATAGTTATAAAGATAATCTCCCGACACCAACATTTCAACAAAATATACGACTAAAAGCATGTATTCAGGCAGCCATTTTGTTGACCGCTCAAGGTCCGTTGCTCTGACACTTGACAGGAAGTCACGTATTCGCTAATCGTCCCAGTAAGGAAGTGACATACCGTAGACCCAGGCAATAGCCATGCACTCGCAGCACGCGATCAACATGATTATCCTACTTCCGGAATAGTAATCAAACAGCTGGAAGACGTACATTCCTCCCTATAAACGACAAGCAACAAAATGCAAGTTTCACAACATCGTTTTGTTTTTACAACAATTGTATTAAAAATAAAACAGTCAATACTCGCTGCAGATCACTACGAATGAATAAGTAAGTTGTCCCAAATGCCCTGTTGAGGTTCTACAAAATCTTGAAACTTGTCCCATTTGACACATCGAGTGGAACACTACCCTTGAGCGAGACGGTTGTCCCAGCGGGGGGGGGTGCAAACACCCTGCCTACTAGCCTGCGATGTATATTTGGCCTTAGGTCCCCAAAACAAATACTGTAAATGATGCCATGTCTATCACAATTAAAATAAAACAGTTTTAACTTTTTTATCCAATAGTATTATTACATATGTTTAGTAAACAGTTTTGACAATATTTTTTCTAAATAAATTGAACGTACGAAAACGCCTCAACAATGTTAAGTTATTGTTATTAGAGGTATATATACAAAATATTACCACTCACGAAATATAGTATGCTAGCTACTTATATATTTCATATAGTATCGTCATTTTCAAAATGTAAATTTTCGGCTTTCTGTTATCATTGTCACTGTCATTAATACTTACATTTGTCACCATGAAGAGCCCTATCAGAAACTTCACAATACATGTGCAGACGAGAAAGATGTGGCGATTTTTCGTACTCTGTAATTTCGGGAACGTATCGACACAGGCGGTGATGAATCCTTCGACGCCGACAAACTGTCACCAGAGGAAATCATCAACAATGAATATTGTATGAGCCACGCTCTGGTGACTATGCATGTATGAGACAGATATGTGACATAACTATGCACCTGTTGAAGACTTCCCCTAGGGTACAGACAAACTGTCATGTCATGCGACCAGTATCTGGACTTTAATTCACATCACCCGCTACATCAAAAACCCTATTAGACAGATGCAACATCGTGATATAGCTTCAGCTGTCAGACCACAGAGAAACCTCGGACAAATACTAATGCATTCAAAAGATAAAGTGGAAGACAAACGCAAGACCGAATGTGTGAACCAAATCCCATGTAAGACCTGCAATACGTGTTACATCGGTGAAACAGGAACAACATTTGGTACGAGACTAGATGAACACAACAAAATACGTTGAAACCGTAACACTTGGGAGACAAGAAAATGCGCAACAAACGCAATAACAGACCAACATAAGAGATAAGAGACGAACAGGGGTGCCTGCTGGATAAAAGAAGCCATATGGTTTAGGAAAACGATACCAACTATGGACAGAGACGAGGCGATACAGACTAAGTCACGTGTGGGACAGTCTGCTCGCCACGCCATCTACCGAACAGTGACAATTTAGGTTTATGAGCCTTTAATGAATAACGATGACTACGAAAAGCCCCGGATGTTGGCCATCGTAACGGTGATGTTGTAGCCTTCTGTTTTCAATACGCACCTGACTGTCGAGGCCAAGGAGGATGAGCATGAAGAAGAAGAAGATGGACCAGATGGGCGCTGCGGGCATCTGTGACACGGCCTTCGGGTAGGCGATGAAGGCCAGGCCCGGACCTGCAACGGACATTTATCCTGTGACGCTTTCTTTAATGAAACCGCCTCTGACGGCTTAAAGGGATACTCCAGTCAGTGAGAGATTCACAGCATTTACTTACATCTGTATAATATATTGATTGTGTATAGTAATTGTGCACACAGATCGTTAACAAACAATTAATTATAGTATAATTATACAAGAAACACTCCATGTTGGATTCAGGGCGCTGCCATCTTGAGACTTATGCGCCAGTGACGTAAACCGCTTACGTCACTGGCGCATGCACGTTCGAACATCTTACGTCTGTCCAATGGTATTCGATGTATCCATTACTTGTCTGATTGCTTACGTCACTATCATAATTATTAGCGAAGATTCTGCTAATCCTTGCCTTTTTCAACAATGCGCCAGTGACGTAAACAATTTGGCTTACGTCACTGGCGCACAAGTCTCCCTGAATCTAAGATAGCATATTTTTGATACCATTAAACTATAATTAATTGTTTATTACGATCTTTGTGCGCAATTACTAGGCACAACCAAGATAGTATACATATGTAAATTAATACTGTGAACCTCTCCCTGAATGGAGTATCCCTTTCAGACAAACTTTCAACATTTCTCTTGTCGAGAAAGCAACTACGGTACCTGTTATAAATGTGCCCCGTACAGTTAATAGGCCTGTATCACACATAAACTAAGTATTATTACTACTACTACTACTACTACTACTACTACTACTACTACTACTACTACTACTACTACTACTACTACTACTACTACTACTACTAGTAGTAGTAGTAGTAGTAGTAGTAGTAAGTATACTACCAAACGGAATCTTGAAATGGTTATAAAGTATACTCCAAACGGAATCTTGGCAAATGGTCTAACTACACTAAATTATTTTATTTCTATTTACAAAGGTCTGTTCACGGGAACACTTAGTTATCGAAAAACCCGCGTTGATGCTATTTGATCGTTCTACACGTTCATGTTTTCGAATGGTTAGGTCACTATTACGCACGATCAAAGCTGTCTATACCGAGTATGCATTATTCAAGAACAATCGGACGCATACCACTTTCGGCCACTAAACCAACGTCATCGATCCCCTGTTGGTGGGCCATGTAGCCCAGCACGGAGAAGATGACAAAACCGGAGAAGATGCTGGTGCCGCTGTTAGTAGCCGCGAAGATGAGCGTGTCTCTGCAAGGGAGTGTGTAGAAGTTCGTCGATATCACGGCGACTGTTTACAATTTTGTATGCATGACTATTGTTACATTTCCGCGTCGTTCTCTCTACTCGTAATGAATATTCAAGTTTGCCGTAATGATCCAATAATTTGTTCTACGCTTAGACCCCTGGATCGTGAGAAAAAAATTCACATGTAGATATCAATATCAATAAATACTCCGCATTTATAAGGTGCACATTTTCAATATTAGTAAACCGTCTTTACATGATTTATATTATTGAATTAATTCTTTTTAAACATACCCGAACGATACAACTATCTTACACGAGGAGTGAAGCAAAACTATCGCTATTCAGTCGTTCATCTTCATTAAATCGGCTCTCTGGGACCAGTAGCTTGAACTTATTTCCACAGACATACGTCACGTGGTCATTGGGTGCAGTATGCTCCTACCACTAGCGCCATCTGCTGATTGAATCTTTAACTAGTTTAGTCGTTTGTCGTATTCGAACTTTGCTGTCGCTAAAGGAATTTGAACGAGAACGAGGCAAACTAGAGAGCCTCTCACGGGGTGTTAAGCATGATTTCTACTACTATTCGAGGGCTTACTTGTACGAATCGTGCTTGAATGTGTTGTAGCTGCCCAGAGCCGTGAGGGCTCCGAGAGCGATGGAAGAGGAGAAGAAGATCTGAGTGCCGGCATCCACCCACACCTAGGGGACACACACACATTGACAGCGACACAACGAGACATGGCTAACACCAAGTTGTACTCAACTCTTGCGGTGCCATTGTGTTGTGTTATAATTACATTAGTTAAATTATTAGGTTGCTGTTATGCACGTTCGTAGCATTCAAAACAACGTGTGTGTGTGTGTTGTGTGTGTGTGTGTGTGTGTGTGTGTGTGTGTGTGTGTTGTGTGTGTGTGTGTGTGTGTGTGTGTGTGTGTGGTTGGGGTGTGCGTGCTGTGTGTGTGTGTTGTGTGTTGTGTGTGTGTGTGTGTGGTGTGTGCGTGTGTGCGTGTGTGCGTGTGTGTGGTGTGTGGTGTGTGCGTGTGTGTGTGTGTGGTGTGTGGTGTGTGTGTGTGTGTGGTGTGTGAGTGTGTGTGTGCGTGTGTGTGTGTGTGCGTGTGTGTAGTGTGTGTGCGTGCGTGTGTGCGTGTGTGCGTGTGTGCGTGTGTGTGTGTGTGGTGTGTGTAATGTGTGTGCGTGTGTGCGTGCGCGCGAGCGTGTAAAAAAACGGAATAGGGAGAGTGGAACCAGTATCTCTGCTGCTGCTGCTGCTGCTGCTGCTGCTGCTGCTGCTGCTGCTGCTGCTGGTGTGCTTGCTGCTACTGCTGTGTGCTGCTGCTGTGCTGCTGCTGCTGCTGTGCTGCTGCTGCTGTGTGCTGTGCTGCTGCTGTAATGCTGCTGTGCTGTGCTGCTGCTGCTGCGAGCTGCTACAAAAACGCGACTACTAGGTGCAGACTGACATGAACCACTACTACTACTACTACTACTACTACTACTTCTACTACTACTACTACTACTACTATTACTACTACTACTACTACTACTACTACTACTACTACTACTACTACTACTACTACTAATACTACTACTACTAATAATAATAATAATAACAGTAATAATAATAACACGCACATCAAACGCAACATCAAACTGTTAATTAAAAACAGTTGATGTACAAAACACTACTGTAGGCATTGGTTGAGTCGTCTGTTGCTATAAACCCACCTCCATGTTTTGAAGTTTTGTCATGTTCGGTGTGAGATAGAATTTAATGCCATTGCCCGCTCCTGGCAGCATAGCTCCGCGAATCAGCAGGATCAGCATGAAGATGTAGGGGGACGTCGCCGTGAAGTACATCACCTACAACAAGTATACTACATTCTTTCAGCGTGTAGCGTTGTTTGCGTCAGCTGAATGCATATACTTGCCGTTTGGAAGACGGACGAAGCATTAGTTCGTGAAATGGCGACACTGTTCCATGCGCAGGCCATAGAGACAAGTGGACAGTGAAGGCTTTAGTTTAGTGAGAAACTAACGTTTTCTTTGCCGCCTAAATCATTGACAGTGTGAACTATTTAGATTATCTGTTCTATTAACTTATAATACATATGCCTGAATGGGTATCTGATATGTGAGATCGGCTATTTTCCCGTATCTTGTCTACACTCGTGTCTTCACGTTCGTCAACATTTTCTTAAGAAGGGAAAGCCGACTGTTTGTAAACATCCCTATTTTGATACTCCGACATTTTGAGTTGACGTTATACTACAATAAAGGGTTCGTCCGCGATACAGGCGACATTTAGATTGGTGATGCGATCCAGGCGACATTTTGATTGGTGATGCGATCCAGGCGACATTTTGATTGGTGATGCGATCCAGGCGACATTTTGATTGGTGATGCGATCCAGGCGACATTTTGATTGGTGATGCGATCCAGGCGACATTTTGATTGGTGATGCGATACAGGCGACATTTTGATTGGTGATGCGATCCAGGCGACATTTTGATTGGTGATGCGATACAGGCGACATTTTGATTGGTGATGAGATCCAGGCGACATTTTGATTGGTATGCGATCCAGGCGACATTTTGATTGGTGATGCGATACAGGCGACATTTTGATTGGTGATGCGATCCAGGCGACTTTTTGATTGGTGATGCGTTCCAGGCATAGCAATGTCAGGTTCTAGCAATAATTAAGGGGTGTCAGGCTGTCAGGTTAGATAGACTGTGGCAAAATGAGGCATTAGAATTTAAC
>JAODUO010001342.1:150000-173410 GCA_025642075.2 Ridgeia piscesae | reverse complement strand
GTTATATTACGCACAGCTGAATTGGTATTTTAATGTGGCTCACAACTTAAGAACTGTGAGTGTGACTGTCAGTGATTTGAGTGAAGTTAATAAGTACAAATGAAAGTCAGAAAGATCATGCTGACTGCGATTTATTGCGTCACTTACTGCCCCACCAACTGGTAGATTATGACTAGTGCAAATGATACACATAAACAGGATAAATATATATGTTGTTGTTTGCACGTATTTCATGCTAAAAAGTGCAGTATATACGGCCATAACACACATAATTATACTGTTGAAATTTCGTAAAGAACATATATGAAAAAAAAGTTATTGACGTTTTATGAATTCGCTGCGTAGTCGGATTTAGTCAAATAGACTAAACATGTAAATTGGTGATTTCACCAGTTTAACGAACACTTTTCATATTATCACTAAAACTTCACCTAGCATACCACAATATGTTGGTGTACATAGAGTTGAAAAATCTGACGACACCCAGGAATGATTGAGCAATGACTTTCGAGCGACACATTCCGTGTCGCTTGATAACCAAGTGCCGCTGCATAGTCGGTCAATTGTCGCTCCATGGTCGCATTCATACAAATATATATATATATATATATATATATATATATATATATATATATATATATATATATATATATATATTTTTCAATTCGCCCCCGCCCCCCACTTTAAAAACTGGATCGACGCCCCTGCATTCTGCCATGAGAGGACGGCCTGAATTGTTAACCTGTCATAGACATTTCAGCGTTTCACATGTCAGTGTTACCTTACTTGTTGAAATGTGAAATAAAGATACGTTACATCCAACATGTTCCGTTTAATGTTTACATCAACAGGATGCTGCTGTGCCACTAACGCTAGGAATTAAACACACATTGTGTTACATGTGATTCATGTATCATTTCATACCACGTAAAGTACAGTACACGAGCGTCTAGAACCATTTGTGGCCTGTCAAATGTTTCTACCACGTACTTTGAATTTACATTTCAAATTGAGTATCAACGCACAGTGTATATAGCCAGGACTCGTCTCATGGCTTAATTTCATTTGCCTACTACGATCGTTTTAAACGTGGCAGCTAAACAAAAATGTTACTGTCTTTACGCTATAATAGGTATAATTTATACCGTATAACATGATTTTGCAATAAAAAAAAGCCACGAACGGACCATGTCGCTTTAAACGTTAAAAGTCCCTTTTTTTTTTTAACAAACCCCTTTGGCCCAAAGGCATCATATGGACAACGATCGATCAGAACATTGGCAATGAAATCACAGCATCAGTGTTAGAGTGTCATGGACGACTTCACTTAGCACTGGAGCAGTTGACCGTCCACCAAACACTGGATACAAGGATGGAATCGAGGGTAGTACTGAAACCTTTGTTGCGTCTGTAGTCTCGCTTAAACCGACTGTTGGTCGGCTGCGTAACTACGCCGAGAAGACAGTCTTGTGACTTTACCGACTTTTGAATATTATCCGTGTGGGGTTGAACAATACTGCCACCCCACGGATACTGGTTAATCCTGCAGTAATTCCTATTTTATAAACAACTGCAAATTTGTATTTTTATTTATTTTGTGTTAGTATAAGCTTAATTTTGAATGTTTTTTTGTATAATACAGCATTATCTGATAAAAAAAAGTATCGTTGTTTAATTTGTTATTTAAAATTCGGCCTGAGACCCAATCAGCATTTCAACCCTAATCTGGGGTAAGGGCGCCCTAGCGGTTACAAAGGCAGCCAATAAATTCCTTCATCATTGAGGGGCTGAAAAGTGCTGCCACCTCACGGAGTCTGGGTAACCGAAGCTATTGCGTCCGTTGCAACCAGTGTTGTGCATAGGCACTCATGGTCGCTGCTTGGTGCTGGTCAGCAAGCCTAGGTCGCAGCGTCATTAACATTTAATTTGTTCCAACTGGTCGCTCAGATAGTTCAGTGGAAATACAGTTTCTCACTATACATCCAGTTTAGTGTATTCCTTCTTCATAACTTGGCTTGCTGTTCCAGCACAAAGAATAATCCTTTTCGGTGAGTTGGCGCGGCTACCCAACCGAGAAACGAGAAGTGAGGCATGTTTTCTGGCGTCCTTCCCTTTTCAGAGCGACCAGAGTGACTCAAACACAGGGCTGCTCTGTTATACTAGTTGCTGCCGGGTCGTGTTATTGGTTCATTCCCAGCACAAAGCGACCATCTTTCTCGCACAGCCGACGTGCATGTGAATAGCCAGTCACTTGCAGAGGGCACCTTTTCTGCTCTAGTTACTATTTGCCCATCACCGCAGAACTCAAGGATGATTAAAACACTGATATTGGATGAAAGATACAATAATTGATGCGCGTGGAACCTTTCAGGTGGGAGATTCGGTGAGCAACCAGAAGACCCTACCCTCTTCTCTGAATCACCCCTGAATCCTGTCACTCAAGAGGACTGAGACGCCAGAGAAAGTGGACGTAGCTGCAATGAATTTCCAAGAGTACGGATGGTCGCACCTTGCTTACCGCACGCGCAACATGCGACTAGTTGCTTGTAGGGGAAAGGCGGGTAAAGTGGGCCCCTTAGCGCCGATCGACTTTATTTTGACATTTATGTACACAAATTTATTTTTTGCTACACTAATATATATTGACTAACTACATGCACAGTCTAGTGGCTTTATCTTAATAAATATAATACATTAAACGGGTTTTAAAAAGACACCCATTTTATTATTTTGTAAAACGTGGAGGCCAAAGTGGACCCTTCACAACGCTATGCGATGCCACTTAATCGTTGGCGTAAATCTCGCACATTAACCCGCCACGCTCACACCCGGCACATGCATGGTGTGTCCACCGGCCACACTCCCCGCAATTCATCCAGCTTTTGCATTTTCTGCTGTTGGAATACAAATATCCGAACAACACAGACAAGGCGAAGTGTCACTGTCTTCCTTTTATGTTTGTTGACATGTTCTCAGCTTTTGTGTCCCCTGTCTTTGAACCGGTTGGTTGTAGGCTCGTTACCAGTCTTGCCGTGGCCTCGACGTCTTTCTTGTAAGGGCTGCCAGTAATGATCCAGGTCGTCCCTCTGTAGCTTGTCGCACTGTAGCCCCATGGGGCCCACTTTGGTCTGTGCCATAGATTATCGGTCGGACGCCATTTTGGGATTAATGCGTTTATTCACTTCAAACTGAAATTGCTCATTTAACTAACTATGGCCTATGGCTCCATGGACCATATTTACAGTTATGTACCATGACAATTTATGAAAAGTTAATGTTTGTAAGGCACATCAAACGCCAAGGCAAAGGCAAAGGCAAAGAATGAAATTACAATCCTCTGCACTTGCTACTTTCAGCGTTGCAGCCAACATTATTGCACAATAGTCACCACCAGGCATGTTTGAAAGACTGCGCTAATTTGTTTTGCTGTTACTCGGAATTAACCGGAAATGAAGCTCCCAATTCGCTGAACGAGATGGGTGTGTCTAAAAGCCCGAGTTTTCGAGAACATGACGTCAACCGCAAACATGTGTACCGCGTCATGCTATATTTAGCACTCACATGGCGCTGTGTAGCCCCACAGTGGGATATAGTTCCCAAGTGAACATGTCATTAAAGAATGTGTGTGTGTGTGTGTGTGTGTGTGTGTGTGTGTGTGTGTGTGTGTGTGTGTGTGTGTGTGTGTGTGTGTGTGTGTGTGTGTGTGTGTGTGTGTGTGTGTGTGTGTGTGTGTGTGTGTGTGTGTGTGTGTGTGTGTGTGTGTGTGTGTGTGTGTGTGTGTGTGTGTGTGTGTGTGTGTGTGTGTGTGTGTGTGTGTGTGTGTGTGTGTGTTTTTTGTTTGTGTGTGTGTGTGTGTGTGTGTGTGTGTGTGTGTGTGTGTGTGTGTGTGTGTGTGTGTGTGTGTGTGTGTGCGTGTGTGTGTGTGTGTGTGTGTCCAAGCTTATATTGAAGTAATCAAGAAGTAATTTTAAGACTTCTGCATTATACACGATATACATAGTGGTCATATTTATTGTGCGGCCATTTCCCTGTGTCACTGGTCACGAAAACTCGGGTTTTTTCCTTTTTTTAGTAGGAAACGCTAAAAGCCCGAGGTTTCGTGATCATTTTACAAGGGAAATAGATTGCATGCGCTAAAAGAAATGTCTTCACAGTGTTACTAAGAAAACCCAATTTAATTCACATCGGTGGAAATATAAACAAAACACAACTTCAAAATATATATATATATATATATATATATATATATATATATATATATATATATATATATATATATATATATATATATATATATATATAATTATATTTTTGGAAGGACTGACAAACGATTCGTTTGTGGTTTCGGAATTCTTGGCGTTTGACGTCATTCGTTTACGTATACTAGTCACGTGGTTTCGTCAACAATCACGATGACGTGATTCGTTTGAACTTTAAACTCGTTGGGGCACGGTTAAAGACACTGCGGCAAGGTTCAGCGTTATGTGGACAGATATCTTTAATTGTCATAGGCCTATATAAACTATTGTCGGTAGTTTTTCGGACTAGTTGGAATTGGTGGGGAACTCACGATTACGAGCTCACCGAGGCAAACTTAACTATAAATACAACATAGGCGTTATTAATAATTTGTCACCGTTTTATTGAATGGAATGAAGCGTAAGCCTACAAAGTATAATAATAGGCATAATGACTCATGATAATGTTCGTTTTTTAATGCAGTTTAACGTTCCAGATTTTCGTCCATAACCATGTCAAGTGTTCTACTGCGAAGTGACACTTGAACCTCGTCGTTTCGGACGTTTTGGTGACTTCGGGTGACTTTCTCCGCAATTCGAACATAACACAGTACATACACATAACAGACAAGTAAATCGAACAGACAAGCAACATTGGTCTCGTCCACAAACCGCCACTAGCACCAGGTCTGGATACACAACAGGGGAATCCAATCAACAGTGCGAACCTTTTCAGTTCGATTGGCCCTGGATCTCATCCGGGAATTGCAACGGTCCCCCGTAAAAACCCCCCTCGTCACAAAACTAAACAACACTGAACATAGAATCGGGCGTTGACACTAATACGTCGTAGTGGCCCACAGAGAAAGAGACAAGACACGGACAGGACATACGATGCGGAGTTACTGATACCGGCTGTTGCTGCGGTAACATCGAATGCTCGCGTATTTGAAAGAAGCACTCTCGTTGCGCCGAATTCGCCCGGTTGCCCTTGTAGCGCTTTGGCGATGTTGCGTTTCGATGGGAGTTGAACGGCGATCGTGGCGGCGCCGGCGGATGTGTGAACGCGTGAAGTTGCCGCCGAAAGATTTGGCTCGTCTGTGATTGTGACGTCACGAAGGTGGAGAACAGCAACGGGTTTTGGCGATGCCGCGTTTCGATGCGAATTGAACGGCGATCGTGATGGCGCCAGCGGATGCGTGAATTGATGCGTGATGTTGTCGCCGACAGATTTGGCTCCGTCTGTGATCGTGACGACACGCGGCATTCTGGATTTCCCGTGGGGTGGCGAAGGCGAAGGTGGGGAACAGCAACGCGATTCACGACTGCGCACAACTGAAAACGCAATAACCACATCTGAGTAACCATAATGTTTTTTTTTAAGCAAACGCAGTATATAAATTTCGCAAGCAGCATAACTTAGATTTGAATTCGGACGGTTTTATATAAAAATGCCTACCTTTTTACCCGAGAGCGGTGGTAACCATGGCATGGCGGCAACGTTCGTTGGCAGCGACAACTTGATGCAGGGAAGACGGCGATGAAATGGTGTTCAATCGCACAGAGCATTGTGTGTCTTCAGACTTGCGCGTTGTCGCTAACGTTCGACCGCTTCTGTTGTTGTAGCGCAAATGTTCCGGCTCGGCAAACAATACATCCGAAGTCATTTTTGGCTTCACTGTTCGACCTTCTGAACGTCTTGCTAGCTCGAGGAGTTGCGCTCAACTAATTTCCTTAACGATCAAATCCACGTATAACGTTACTAAATTGAAGGTTTTGATTGGCTAATAGGGAAACCCCCTGTTTAACTAGCCAATCAGAATGAATTATTTCGAACATCCGGCAGAATGTTCTAGAAGGAAAGACTGTTAAATAGACCAACAAAACATTTGTTTCAAAAACGGTTGACGTACCCTAAACGGCTTTTCCGGGGTTTGGATTTTTGGATATGACACAAACAAAGCGACGTTTTTGAAGACGAAACCGGTCGTTTCTACGCAATTTTGCATTTCTTGAAATAGGGCTAGCTTAGAGTTTGTAATTTTTTTAACTGGTGGTTGATTTTATCAAACATGAGTTTTTTTAACTTATCAACTACCCAGTCGTGATCAATGGACTGCCCCGGGAAAGTCAGAACGCGTACGCGTTTGATTACGTATACGCTCGCGGTGACGTGTTTAATTTTACATAGTCATCGCGGGAAAACTGACTTCCTCTCCATGCCGATAAAACGCGGTCCTTTGATAAATTTGCTTCCTCCATAAAACTTTGAATTCAGACGCTGGAAACTACAAGAAATGTATAGTGTATAACTTATTTCTGCATAAATAAATGGGGGTTTGTGTTTGTGAATAAAGCACAATATGCACCTTGGCCCCTGACTCTACGTCCATCTATCTGCCATTCTCTGTCTCCCTTATTATATATATATATATAATATATATATATATATATATATATATATATATATATATATATATATATATATATAAATTTTTTTCCCATTTTCAGGTTTTTTTTTCGTTTTTAACGTATCCGTAGTTATTAAGTTTATATTTCCACCGATGTAAATTAAATTGTTGATCTTAGAAAACGCTAAAAGCCCGAGCATTCGTGACCGTTTATCTAGAGGGTAGAGCATGCATATGGTTAATTTAAACATGATATTAAGTTTACTATATATATATATATATATATATATATATATATATATATATATATATATATATATATATATATATATATATATATATTTTCACGTTTTCGCCCAAAATGCACACATACGCATACACGCACACACACACACACACACACACACACACACACACACACACACACACACACACACACACACACACACACACACACACACACACACACACACACACACACACACACACACACACACAAAACACACACACACACACACACACACACACACACACACACACACACACACACACACACACACACACACACACACACACACACACACACACACACACACACACACGTACACACTCACGCAGTGGCACATGTGTACATGCACACATTGGAACGTAAACATAGAGTTCTCATGCACTGGCCTACAATAATATTCTGTCAAGCTAGTCCGTCATATTTTTGTTTGTCTTTAATATGGTGAATACCTTAATTAGACCCTGAGCATACCGGCGAGCCCATGAATGATTATTGGTCTGCCATTCCTATTATGTTCTGTCATTAGGGGTGATATTTTGATAAATTACAGGATAATCAAGAACCTGTCATTCTTTGAGCCATCACCCGTCTGAGGTCAGCATTCCTACCACATGTGCATAAACAGCCAGTTGTTGTATAAACCTCGATTGGTGTGGTCAGGCAACATTGTAGACTCATTCCCACGCATTTTCCCACCACTATAGTTTGTAGACACCCTCGACCCCGACCAACAACCAGCGGGAGATCTGTGCGTCGTTACGAAATTATCAACATGCAATGTATTACACTTTCTTAAATTGGAGAAAACGTTGAAAACCCGACCAATCAAGATGATTTGTCTAGTGAATGGACAGATCGAATGAGATATATTATAAACAATACAATAGTATACGTTCGCACCTTCCCAACAGACACAAATAAAATATAACCAATAAGAAAAGGACTATTGCGAAACAATTACATCACCACGCATTCTACCCTTTTTATTAGTATGTATTGCATTGATAACTCGGTTGCGGTTTTTTTTTTATTGCGTTGCAGGTTCAATACATTCAATGATAACACTTGGGGAGTTATCAATAGGC
Source organism: Ridgeia piscesae (assembly GCA_025642075.2). Taxonomy (NCBI): domain Eukaryota; kingdom Metazoa; phylum Annelida; class Polychaeta; order Sabellida; family Siboglinidae; genus Ridgeia; species Ridgeia piscesae. The sequence goes on along the minus strand of JAODUO010001342.1, from coordinate 165,387 downwards.
AAGAAATAAGAACGAAATCAAGACTGATCGTCGGCAACTTCTTTATTACATTGCATATTTTTGCAACATGATGCATATGCTGCTCCATCATATCACTTCATTATATTGGTGAGCATCACTAACATCGCTAACATTAAAAGCCGAGATCACTGCTGCACAGGCCGAGATCACTGTCCGAGTTCACCGAAACAGGCCGAGATCGCGAAAGGTCGAGATCGCGAAAGGCCGAGATCACCGTGTAGCCAAAGGAGGCTGGACGGGACTGGAGAATACCAGACATTCGCCCAAGATAAAGTCAACCTCGATAGGCCAGCATTACCATCGTCCACAATAGCCCATAGTCACTATTGAAAGTGCCATTACGATTATTTAGTCATTTACTAACACATTTCTGGCAAGAAATTGCTTCCTTCTCTTTGTTTCCATTCCATAACCCGTTAATGGTGCGCTTATCAGATTATATTCATGCGCGGCATGCAAATATAGAACTACACATAAATGGATGACGTCATGTTCTCGAAAACTCGGGCTTTTAGCCTTTCCCTGAACGAGATTCGGCTGACGACAGCCGCTCGTCTAGCCTCGGTTACCTAGGTTCCGTGAGGTGGCAGCACTTTTAAGCCCCTCAACTCTGCCTGGGGAAACTATATTGTTCTGCATTTGTTAACCGCCAGGGTGGCCTTACCCCAGATTAGGGCAGAGACGCAAAATAAATAGAAATACAAATGTGCAGTTGTTTATATAAAAATTGAAATTACGGCAGGATTAACCAGTATCCGTGAGGTGCCAGCATTATATATATCACGCGGAAAGATATTTAAAAGCCGGCAGAATCACCAGACTGTCTTCTCTGCGCAGTTCCGCAGCCGACCGACAGTCGCTTAAGCGAAACTACTGCTCGTCGCGCGAACGAAGTTGGATATCATGTTAGTTTAGTCCAGGCTCTGCCTCATAGACCCATAGACATTTCATACTTAAGAAAGTTTGACTGTTTATTTGAAAAAATATATACATACGACTTTAAAATTCTACTCGGTGGAATTTTCAAAAACTAGGCATAACGTGGCGACGGCCATTTTTCAAAATGGCCAGCGGTTTTCCCGCGGAAGTCAGCTTGTTTTAGACCTGTTCTGCGGGGGGAAATCAGCAGTTGCGTGTTGCAGTTTTTTGGGCTTCTTTTTATGCACATGTCGCTATGTTTGGGCAAGTTCCAAAACTGGTGGTTTTTACGTCTGGTGTTACATTAAGAGCCGTCATATTGTATGTCTCATAATGAATACTGTGAACTACCAATTAAAGATTCCTAATGCTTTTGAATACAGACACACGCAATGCCCACTCCAGTCTGGGCCATTCAGTTTGTCTACGGGTCTATTGGGCGGAGCCAGGACTAGTTGAGATCTTTGGGTTATCGAACCAAAGTCGCCGCATTCAATTTCATACTCTAAGCGTCGCCAGGTAGCGCCACCATTTAACTGTCTAAACGACGGTCTCAATTAACCAAACGCCGTCAGATGGCTGCACTAAACGCACGCGCACGCGCACGCGCACGCGCACGCGCACGCGCACGCGCACGCGCACGCGCACGCGCACGCGCACGCGCACGCGCACGCGCACGCGCACGCGCACGCGCACGCGGACGCGGACGCGGACGCGGACGCGGAAAGCGGAAAAGCACCCCAGCGCACGCGCACGCGCACGCGCACGCGCACGCGCACGCGCACGCGGACGGGACGGGACGCGCACGCACGCACGCGCACGCGCACCCGCACGCGCACCCCCGCAGCGCACGCGCACGCGCACGCGCACGCGCACGCGCACGCGCACCCGCACGCGCACCGCGCACGCGCACGCGCACGCGCACGCCACGCACACGCACACGCCACACGCACACGCACACGCACACGCACACGCACACGCACACGCACACGCACACGCACACGCACACGCACACGCACACGCACACGCACACGCACACGCACACGCACACGCCCACGCACACGCACAAGCACACGCACACGCCCCACGCCACCCCACGCACACGCACACGCACACGCACACGCCCCACGCACACGCACACGCACACGCACACGCACACGCACACGCACACGCACACGCACACGCACACGCACACGCACACGCACACGCACACGCACACGCACACGCACACGCACACGCACACGCCCCACGCACACGCACACGCACACGCACACCCCACACGCACACGCACACGCACACGCACCCCGCCCCACGCACACGCACACGCACACGCACACGCACACGCACACGCACACGCACACGCACACGCACACGCACACGCACACGCACACGCACACGCACACGCACACACTAAATGCATAGTTAATCAACTTATTCACTATAATTATGCGCGCACACATACATACATACATACATACATACATACATACATACATACATACATACATACATACATACATACATACATACATACATACATACTTACATACATACATACTTACATACATACATACACATACTTATAGTCAATAAATTGTAATAGAGTAATGTTAAATTATCAAATTGAATAACTATGCATTTTGTTTGTACGCATCTAGAATTAGACGCTATGACTATCTGAACATTTCATAAATAAATACGGTGGTAAAAACTTGTCCACAATACAGAATGTTAGAAAACTGTGAATGGAGATCAAGATCGATATCTGAATTATACTTGTCACCCAAGTACGCTCGTACGATGGACAAAGTGACAAACAAGGAAATACTCGAACTGACAGGGCTGCCATCTTTGGAAGATCTTCTGATCAGAAACAATTTCCGAAGGCCTGGACACCTCTTGAGGATATCACCAGACAGGCTACCAAAGCAGATTCTCTACTCTCAACTGTCTTCTGGTCACAGAAAGAAAGGGCGCCCTCGTCTCCGGTTCAAGGATACCATCAAGAGAAACCTGAAACTGAGAGACATAAAGACCGACTCGTGGACATCACTCTCACAGCAGAGAGATAAATGGAGAGCAGGAATGAAGTGAATGGAAGCAGTCTTTGTCGCATCCCGACCGACAGCATGATGATGATGACGCTTGGAAGTCATACCTTGACATGGTTAGAGCACACAAGGTTAAATATGCAGAATAAGTTTACATTTACCTACACCTATAAGTATATTTTAGTTGGGTAAATGACAAATAGCGCGAAGGTCGTTTCGTCAGCTGTCTGTGTGATAACTATAACATTTAGCGGTCCCATTACACATTTAGAATATTTAAATACTGCTTCATGCATAATTCATTAGTATCCATAACGAGGCTAACCAAGCAGATTGTGATGGCGTCCCCAACAACATGCACATCCACAGTGGAGTTGGCACCATGGCTTCTGCTTCTGAACCGTCATCGGACTACAATGTGATCAGTCACAGTTAGCTGTGATGGGCTTTTAACTATAGTGATATTGGGAGAGTTGTGCCTGGGGGGATAAAGCACAGTGACACATTTGGTGGGGCAGTCACCGGTCGTAGGACATTGCAATGAAAGATAGGACAGTTACCTAGAGTGGGACAGCGGACAATTGGCTGGAGCGGGACAGGCGACAGTTATCAATGGCTGGACAGTGGTGAGGCAGTTACGTGTGATGGGACAGTTACATGTCGTGGAGAGGACCCGTGTTGTCCTTTAATTGTGAGACAGTTACAACCGGCGGAACAGGGGCAGTTACCCCTGTGTATCAGGGAAGATTGTTACCTATAGTGGTGCAGGGAGCAACTGTATGCGATGGTGCAGTTATATGGGGGAGTTATCTGTAGTAAGTAAGGGAATAATCTGTTACCTGTTGTAGGACTGTTACATATAATTGTATATGTATTAGTGACTAAATCATGCATGGTAAAAAGGTCAGCTCTGTTATAGCTGAGTATTTAATCCTTAGAATTGCACTTTACGCTTCTGTACTCCCTGGCAGACCTGTTCAAACGAACACCATCTCGGCTTCTTAGGGAAGCATCCAGCCACGCTGCAATTGATGCACACAAATATCCAGCACTGTATATAGCCAGGTACACATTCATACAGCTGAGTGAATTGGCAAGTATATATAACGTAATCACCACTATAAGACACGTATCTGGACGTTTATATCAGGGTCTCTTTTAATCGTATTTTAACAACACCTTTTGAAGATTAATATTCTTTGGAAAATAATGAAATTATAATGGGTTATTCTTCCTCGAACCGAATATGCAGCCGGGAACCCAACAATTAACCATGTTGCTCCCACACAGTTGCTAAAGACAAATGCTAGGTTAGCCTCGTGTTGAGATTAATGTGATGACGCATGAATACATTTTGAAAACGTTGTCCCGCTTACATTTTTCCGGTCGTTAAAAACGTTCCTGTTGACATTTTTGCGCATGCGCAATAAATGTAAAATCATCAATGTCCAGCGAAACAACAAAGCATTTTCGGTATAAATGCCACGAGCTGTTCGTTAACTTTCCTGTGATGGTTACTGTGAAGAGTTTCTTAAAATGTCGTTCAATGCAATAAAATATTACGTTTTTTATCAATCACTGTCACGGATTATGGCGCACTAGAGTCACGTGATTTACGCTTGCTATCAAAATATGCCTCAAAACCTGTTTGCCTCGTGTTAATTTGCGACAAATAACTTTGCCGAGAGGTTATATACGTCCTAACGAACAACCCGTAATATTTATACCATGAATGCTTTGTCTTTTCGCTGCACATTGATGATTTTACATATATCGCGCATGCGCAGAAACGTCAACCGGAACGTTTCCAAACGCTGCTTTGTAATACGTCGTGCATCGACATCGGACGGCGTAAAACAACACAACACGTTTCATAGCGTTCTTTGGCCTGCTAAATCTTGAAACACGTTATTTGTTTACAACACATAGGTCGTTTTATTTACATGAAAGTAACGAAAGACACAAATTAGCAACGTAAACGTAATAATAATGCCATTCAGTGGCGTTATTAATGTAGCATTTGTAGGTCAATCTAATAGACCTATACCGAGAAACGTGCATCAGAAATATACACATGTTAGAAAGCTATAATATGTGCACGCTTTCTGGGAAGATCGGCAAAAAGTCTGGCCAACACTGAAGAAGAATATTTGCAAATGGCAAAGCACTAAGTCGGTATTGCAGCAAAGTTCGCCGATACGAAGTGACTATAATCGTAGGGGAGCGGTTAAAAGCATACCCAGCCAAAGCAGCTGCAACACTCTGCGATAACGAAGCGCAATCGTAAATCAATGTTTCTGACCGTTCCTAGTGCTCGGCTGTACGGCCAAGAGGTAGCGCGATATTCCATTCGTATCGCTATATTTAGATGTCGCAGCTTAAAGGCAATACAACACTTCGGATCAACGTGGAACTCTAAACCTTTCCTGCATTGCGCGTGTTAATATATTATCCATATTAGTACGTTCGGTCAGTCAACCGCCCAACCTGTTGGGTCGACTTGGGCGGTCAAGAGTTTTCGTTGTGTAGCGTCTTGTGTTTACTTTCGTCAACTAGCCGGATATAACACAGTCTACGGAAATATTAGCACAATAAAACAAAAATAGTTAATTTGTTTATTTGAATTTAACCATGGCCATTTTGTTTTCAACAATGTTCTTGTTTAGACACTTGCATAATGACGTCGGTTTTATTTACTGGAATTGATGCCAAGAGTACACCCTTTTGTTCTGCGTTTGTTTATTTAGTTGCAGAAGCGCGAAAATATTCGAAATCATAATAGAGATATGATGTTGTTGATAGAATGTGAGTGACAGCGAGTGTGGTCAACAACCACGACACTATAATCCAAGGACACATTCTGGCGTTCTTGTCCGACCACCCGGATCTGTGTAAACTTACATCCTTAAAAGTGATCATATCACGTGGGCATGACTACCAATCACTGCTAAATCTGATCTTCATGCCAGCTAGTTTAATAGTAGCCACTGAAGCAGTTTGTCAATGAACACACCTTTGTGCTGTAACCATCTGGTTTAACAATAGGAACCGCTCGCATTATGTTACGTCGTAGCAAGCAGAACGAAAACCACAAGAATTCGAAACCAAAATACTAAGACAGTTATACTGACTACGTTAAGAGAACTCTGGAAAGAGTGAGAAGAGTCTGGAGAACAACAGCAACAGATGGAAGGAATTGGAGCCTGTTGATAGAGAACGTTGTGAGAGAAATGTGAGGAAAGAAATGGCGAGTAAAAAGACGATGGTAACCACGGCCAACGTTATCCCTGACAACAAGGATGCCAAGAGGAGAATAACCCAATCTTACTGATCAGTACATCTTAAAGAATAAGCGTTCGTCTGCGAAAAGAATATCTAATTGTTAACAAGATGCGACATGGCGTCCATGGCTACGTCGCTGGCCACTTCCATGTCAGACGTATTCACTCAAACACGACGACGGCATACCGGGCAGGTTCAATCAGTCATTAATCACTGCGCAATGAAACTAGTTCACAAATATTCATGCTACATCTCTGTCTTCATCCCATCTTCTTCTCTGTCTTCATCCCATCTTCTTCTCCATCACAAGAAAGACTCGAAGCCTTAAAGACAATCACAAATGTAGCAAGGCCTACATGAAAACTTTTAAATATGTCTCGGACTGATAACACATAAAGATGTTATCCAGCAAGACTGCACTCCGTTTCTGAGGCCTGTCGGTGATAGGACAAGCGGTCGACCCTTGCCAGATGAACGCACACTCAACTGCAACAGGCTGATTTGATTTTACCGCTGTAAATGTTTTTTTCTTTCTCGAAACTGGCTTACTTTTAATTTCTTCTGAGGAATTATTTGTTTCGTTCGATAACATATCCTGAGATTTTAATGTTATGCCAAAGTAACGTTAATTGGATGTGCATAGAATGACCATTCATATCGTCTACATGCAGTGACTTTCTCAGTCCCCGGTTCAAGTTCATCCTATAATTAAAGTCTCTGCATTCCGACATCCACGTCTTTACTACTTTAAACATAGAATCGGCTCATATTTATTTTGCAGAATGATGTCGATTGTGTTATTCGGCTTGTTTGAGTTCCATCTAGAATACTTACTTACTTAATTAATTTATTTATAATTAATAGCATAACTACTGTATTGCGTAATTATCATGGCGATTTTCCAAATGACCCACGATTTGGACAACTGAAGCTAAATTTCGACATAGTGTAAAGAGAAATGGCATGTGAATTTAAGTTGTAAGGAAGCTGGAGTGCATGACACGTAGTAGTTTGTCATCTTAATTCACGAAATGTCAAAACGTACCCCTTATCTTACCAGTGGTAAGCAAAAGAAGACTAATCTAATATGTAAAGCATCTTTGATGACAAAGAAAAAATACGACTGTACAAAATGTGTTGTTAATATATTGGGGTATCAGCGATCTGTGAATAAACTAACAATTAGAGGCCACTTACTTTAAGCACACAACTAGTCAAATATTTACAGCAAGTGACCGAAACCAAATATAATTTTCGAGAAAATATCATAACACTTATAACACAATAATATATTTTATTTCACATAGCGCAACATCCATAATTGTTCGTGACGCTTAAAATACATAAAATGATAATTTTGTATAATAAGAATATTAATATTTAAAAGGAATAATAAAACATATATGTGTATGTGTATAAATAACTAATATTAATACAGTATTAAAACTAATATTAATACAGTATTAAAACTAATATTAATACAGTATTAACTAACGTAATATTTCTAAAAAGGAAGAAGTAGATACATCAATAAATTACCTATTAGTCATACATAATACGTATATAATAATCAATGTAGCAAATAATTCCATAACAATAATACTGATAAATTGATGTATACGTATTGTTAAAAGTAATAAATAATTTAGTAAATGTAAATAATAATAATAATTACATAACAATAATACTAATCCATAAATAAATGTATATGTATTGATAATAGTAATACATAATTTAGAAAAAAGTAATGTTGAATTACACTAGCGTAACATACAAAAAGAAGTCTGTATTCAGTCGACAGCATTCCGATAAATGTGCGCAGACAGACGTGTCGTCATACATACGAAGTGTATGTTAAGTTAAGTCACCAGACAGAAGTAACATCACTAGAGACACCGAGTGTACACGGACGACGCAACGCCACCACAGTTGCATACGTAAGTGGAATCACGAATGTGGTTTAATTGAAAACACATCTTCGTCGGAGATGGACACACGCTGCTCAATGGCGTCACGTTTTTTTACCCTTGTCATTTATCAGAGCAGCTGCCTCTTGGCTGATTAATGCCATGCGCTTTAAAGTTGTGCCGTGTGCTTTTACGTTGTCACCGGAGACCGCTGAATTCGGGGATATATATCTTCATTTGGCCAGCATTAGGACACGCACTGATTCAATGCGAGCGGCAAGGTGCTTATTACAAGGAAATATGCCGGGTCGTGATATTGTATTAAGATAAGTAAAAACGATCTCGACAATGATTACGCGAAAGCCCATCGGAGTGCATCCATTTATTCGTAGCTCTTTACTTTACGTGGCCATTTAACAGCTTACGGAATGGCCGCTGTCGTGACAGCCGGCCGGTGAATGGCAGCTGACGCCATGCGCAATGCAGACACCAGGGATTTGATATTGTATTTCAAATGAAACCGACATTTGCTTTCAGGTCGAACGGAGTTCTCATATTTATTTTGCTTCTGGAAATAATCCACGACGACCTCTGTGCACAACATGACAAATATGCGCATGCAGTAGTCGATTGACATGGATAGTTAATTCATTTCATGCATGTTGTATAGTTAGAAAGACACAATATTCATCCATCGCCTTCACATGAGAACGCATGCGTGATCATTCAACAGTTATTTAATAGTCAGTTAATTTAATATAATATATCATGCTAGCAACAACAAGGCTTAGTGACAATGTGTGTGTGTGTGTGTGTGTGTGTGTGTGTGTGTGTGTGTGTGTGTGTGTGTGTGTGTGTGTGTGTGTGTGTGTGTGTGTGTGTGTGTGTGTGTGTGTGTGTGTGTGTGTGTGTGTGTGTGTGTGTGTGTGTGTGTGTGTGTGTGTGTGTTGTGTGTGTGTGTGTGTGTGTGTGTGTGTGTGTGTGTGTGTGTGGTGTGTGTGTGTGTGTGTGTGTGTAGTGTGTGTGTGTGTGTGTAGTGTGTGTATGTGTGTATGTGTGTTGTGTGATGTGTGTGTGTATGTGTATGTGTGTATGTGTGTATGTGTGTATGTGTGTATGTGTGTATGTGTGTATGTGTGTATGTGTGTATGTGTGTGTATGTATGTGTTGTATGCGTGTGCTTGTACGTAATTCTTGTAACTAAACTCTCTGCCATTCGTACTGAGTCTCAAATCTTCGTCACTTGACGGGAACAGACTGCTCAGCCCCATTCACCGAACAAACAATGTTAGCACATAACAGCAGACATATTGCATATAATATAGCATCTCAATCATAATGACATAAGTAACAAGCAGTTAGTGTGTTTACATTTCGATAATGAGCTACCGGTATGATATAAGAACTTGCCGACGAAAATGCAACTGTGCCAGTTGCATTGTAAAGATAGTTTGGATAGGTTTTAAAGGCTGGATAAAGTATGTTGTCAACATCCATGTGTCTATATGTGTCGAGGGTACGTTTACGCCAACAAATACTTTTTTAAGTTATTGAAGACAGCATACAAGTTAACACAATACGATGTAGGCCCATCCAGGTTGTCGAGCAATCCTGTAAACACATCATTTCCTTGCTGCACCGACGTATGAAGGCAGACAGTAAATCGCCGATCCAAAACAACGAGGGGGATACTCGAAAGAAAATGATTTAATTGTCCAGAAGATGACAGCAAGTTACGTAGAAAACATGTTAACATACTGTACTGTCCGATTTGAAAGTAAAGATATGTAAAGAAATTGAAGATAGGCTCTGCCAAGCGCTCAAAACTGGAAAGGGAAATTATAATAAAAGTATAAAATATAGTAAGAGTATAAAATGGATGGCCTCTTTCCGGCTTTCTGTCATTATAGCATACGTATATATATATATATATATATATATATATATATATATATATATATATATATATATATATATATATATATATATGCTATAATGACACAACAATTTATTAATATGTTGCTTTACATTTACGCACCATATCCCATTGTTACTATATATGAAACGGTTATTGACTATTCTGGTGCTTCGCCAACACGCTCATAAACTACAAGGCGTCAATTAAGTTCCTATGTCCGACACAACGAGATATATTGGCGACGAAAGGGCAGTGAATCAAATACGTATGTGGCACCAAATCGAAACAATCAATGCTGTGAACACACGGACACGCGGACGCGCGGACGCGCGGACACGCGGACACGCGGACACGCGGACACGCGGACACGCGGACACGCGGACACGCGGACACGCGGACACGCGGACACGCGGACACGCGGACACGCGGACACGCGGACACGCGGACACGCGGACACGCGGACACGCGGACACGCGGACACGCGGACACGCGGACACGCGGACACGCGGACACGCGGACACGCGGACACGCGGACACGCGGACACGCGGACACGCGGACACGCGGACACGCGGACACGCGGACACGCGGACACGCGGGCACGCCGACACGCGGACACACACAATTGTTAATTTATTAACTTCTTCGAAATATATAGCATAAGTACATTTAAAACAATTATTCTACCAAAGTATTTAATTGAAACAAACGGAAGTTCTGCATGAGTCGGTCCGCCGTGTCTCTACCGTCGACAGTTCGCGGGACAAGCAAAACAGCGGACTCCACACGTCTGCTCCAGTGTCAAATACGTGTCGTGCAACCTACTTCTACATCTTTCGAATGGCTTAAATATGAATTAGCCTGACCACTAGTTACAGCGTGTAAAACCCGTCATCATGCACACTCTCGCGGCTCGAGCTTGATGGTCGCGTTGAAAGAGCTCCACTGGTCGACGATGAAGAGGCTGTATTGAATACGAACTACTCGTCCTCGAGTGTCGTGTGATACGAGCGGCCCATTATGAGCTACAGACCGTGCCGCGCCTCACCATCCAGCGACACGGTCTTTCAGTAGCTCTTTCGTACGCGCTAACCGGAGAACTGCGTGCATGAACACATTTAAATTGCGACTTACTTAAAATTAGAGTTTTATGAATAGTTTAAGACACCCACTAGTCAGCATGCACGTATACATTATAATTTATTAGTATAATGAGTTTCATTGTCTACTATTATAAGTTTAATAAATATACATTCATTACTGTGTTATTGCATATATTGTGTTAAAAATGTATGTGTGTGTGTGTGTGTGTGTGTGTGTGTGTGTGTGTGTGTGTGTGTGTGTGTGTGTGTGTGTGTGTGTGTGTGTGTGTGTGTGTGTGTGTGTGTGTGTGTGTGTGTGTGTGTGTGTGTGTGTGTGTGTGTGTGTGTGTGTGTGTGTGTGTGTGTGTGTGTGTGTGTGTGTGTGTGTGTGTGTGTGTGTGTGTGTGTGTGTGTGTGTGTGTGTGTGTGTGTGTGTGTGTGTGTGTGTGTGTGTGTGTGTGTGTGTGTGTGTGTGTGTGTGTGTGTGTGTGTGTGTGTGTGTGTGTGTGTGTGTGTGTGTGGGCGCGCGCGCGCTTTGCATCTTGGACACGAAAGCGCGAAACGGAGGGTGGAAGTTTTGGTAGAACTTTTGATCAGAGGTCATCGTGTGGAAACGCGAATGTAAGTTATTTTTAAATATTGCCATTTAACACAGTGATGCAAAAGATGTATTAATCTAGTACCGGCCATTTCTACTGTCATATGTTATTGGTATTTTAGAAACGCTTGATTTAATATGCTGGAGCTTGTTTGAGACATCTGTCAACACAAGGTCTCAATTAAGTTCTTATGTCAGCCACACTGAGAGACACTGGCGACGAAGAGGTCGTGAATCAAGTATGCGCGTGACATCAAATCGAAACGGTCAATGCTGTGGAACATTGGCACACGTCGGAATAGCCCGTCTGACTACTCAAGGCGTTTCTAGGTTTTTAGAATACTAGAACTGATCTACAGATGAAATATCAAGCGATTAAATTATATTACATATATTGCAATGATGACAAAGCGCGTACGCATGCAAGAACGCACATGCACACACGTGCCCGGCTACATGTTTCCATGCGTACGCACACATGAAACACACATGGGCGCGCGCGCAATTACAGTATTTTCATTGAATAGTGTTCTCACGAAATAGTATTTAACGGTGGGGCGAGTATACTATTGTATATATATATATATATATATATATATATATATATATATATATATATGTATATGTATATATGTATATGTGTGTGTGTGTGTGCTGTGTGTGTGTGTGTGTGTGTGTGTGTGTGTGTGTGTGTGTGTGTGTGCGTCTGCGTCTGCGTATGATTATATGTGTATGTATGTACGTACGTACGTACGTACGTACGTACGTGCGAACGCATTTATGTACGTATGTATGGATTTATGTGCATATGCATGTATGTATGCACTTATATACGTATGTATGCATGCTTATATGAGTGTATGTATGTCTGTATGTATTTATGTATGTATGTATGTATGTATGTATGTATGTATGTATGTATGTATGTATGTATGTATGTATGTATGTATGTATGTATGTATGTATGTATGTATGTATGTATGTATGTATGTATGTATGTATGTATGTATGCATGTGTGTGTATGTATGTGTGTGTATGTATGTATGTATGTATGTATGTATGTATGTATGTATGTATGTATGTATGTATGTTGTATGTATATGTATGTATGTATGTATGTATGTATGTATGTATGTATGTATGTATGTATGTATGTATGTATGTATGTATGTATGTATGTATGTATGTATGTATGTATGTATGTATGTATGTATGTATGTATGTATGTATGTATGTATGTATGTATGTATGTATGTATGTATGTATGTATTTATGGGAAATGGGTGTACTTAGTTCAAGTATCCTCTATTTAGGAATTTTGGAACATGAACAATGTCCCTAAAACACTGACTTTAAACCTCCGCTACGTTGCGGCTATGCCCATTCACGGGAAAGGTTTCGGGAGTAAGCCCTGAAGTAAAATCCGGAGTCGGAGCCCCTAAGACAGTCAGCTGTTGCCTGCAACATCACTCCGGCAACTCCTGCCACATCATCAGTGCCAAACGTATCGGCCTCGCCTTTCCCCAGGACTACGCTGATGTTGTGGAGAGAGAGAGAGAGAGAGAGAGAGAGAGAGAGAGAGAGAGAGAGAGAGAGAGAGTGAGGCTGGCGAATGCGCAATCTCTCCCTCACTATAGACCAAGCCATGACATCATTTTACTCTCACATTAGTCCTTTGGCGACTGGGAAGCAGGTGTGGATGCACTGGAAGCTGTAGTCAGGAACCTGCACACAGACGGCTCAAGGTATGTGGTCGCTCTTCTACTTGGATTGAAGTAGGGGTGGAATTCGGCAGTCGTCTTCTCATCTCTAGAAACGTTGTCGTAATAAAGGAAATACAGCAGGCTACACAGCCCTCAGATTAGACGCATGGAACGTGCGCACACTCACAGACAATGCTGCTGCTGATAGCCCTATGAGAAGAACTGCTTTGGTCGCAAATGAGCTGTCCAGGTACAATGTACAGATCGCCGCCCTGGGTAAAACGCGCCTGGCTGGCGCCTGGCTGGCGAAGGACAGCTGAAGGAGATAGGAACAGGATGCATGTTCTTCTGGAGTGGGAGAAATTGAAAAGAGCGACGTGAATCCTGGGGCGAAGTGAAGGACTGTCTTGTGAGCAAGCTAGCAAGCCTCCCCAAAGGTATCAACGACAGATTGATGACACTTCGACTCCCCTTAGCCAACAAGCAACATGTTATCATTATAAGTGCATATGCACCAACCATGACAAATCCAGAGGAAGTGAAAGAAAGTTTCTACAATCATCTGGACAAACTGATCAGGTCTGTTCCACGACAGGGACAACTGTTCCTCCTAGGAGACTTCAACGCTAGAGTTGGCACTGACCTCACGACCTGGGAGGGTGTCCTAGGAAACAACGGTGTCGGAAAATGCAACATCAATGGGCTACTGCTGCTAATAAGTTGCGTAGAATGTGATTGCTCATCACGAACACTGTATTTCGCCTGCCCCATCGAAGTAGGAAGTCTTGGATTCACCCACGCACCAGACAGCCGTTAGGCTTCGTCCTCACCAGAAGGAAGGATAGATAAGATGTAAGGGTGACAAACGCAATGCGTGGCGCAGACTGCTGGACAGACCATAGGATGCTTGTATCCAAACTCATCATCCGTATTCGATCCAAACGACGTCTCCAAGGGAAGAAATCAACGAAGAGGCTTAACGTCGACAAGCTTCAGCATGAACCAACCAGGCAGATTTGTGTGAATGACCTAGAAGATAAACTAGAAGACCTCAATGTGGCTTCCAGCGATATTGAAGCAAACTGGTGTGAGAGACGTACTGTATTCAACTTCCATGGAGCATTTTGGCCCTTCAGTGCGTAAACATCAGGACTGGTTTGTACAGAACAACAAGAAATCCATGCTCTTCTGGATAAGAAGTACCGACTACACACAGCCTTCATAAATGACTACGTGGCACACAGTTAGCCATCAAGATCAATGAGCTATTTGAAACAATCTGGAGTGCAGAGCGAGTCCCGCAGGAATTTAAGAATACCTCTATTGTCCACCTATACACGAGAAAAAGTAACCGGCAGTGGTGCGACAACTACCGTGTCATTTCGTTCCTCTCAATTGCAGAAAAGATACTTGAACGAGTGCTCCTGAATCGTCTCCTGGTCCACCTTGAACAGAGACTTCTGTTGAGAGCCAGTGTGGCTTTAGAAAAGGACGAGGCACCACCAACACGGTTTTTGCAGCAAGACCACTACAGAACAACTTCGCCATTTGTTGATCTCACCAAGGCCCTCGATGCGATTTGCCGCGAGGGACTCTGGACGATCATGGCCAACAATGGCATTCCCGAGAAGTTCATAGCCATAGTCAAGTCATTTCATGAGGGAATGCCTGGCTGGAGTCCTTGGATGAGGGAAAGAGTCGTCAGAAACCTTCCAGGTTAGTGGCACCAAACAAGTTTCGTTCTGGCCCCCACAGTCTTCAGTATGGTTTTCTCCTGCCTTGCTGAAAACTGCATTCTATGACGATACAGACTCCATGGCCATCCGCTACAGCACTTATGGCAAGCTGTTTAATCTGAGAAGACTGCAAGCCAGAACTAAAGTGAAGAGTGTGTAACATTTTTGTTTG
>JAODUO010001342.1:140000-145000 GCA_025642075.2 Ridgeia piscesae | reverse complement strand
AAAGTTTACCGCAAAATTGATCGACTGCAACGTGTTGGAGAAGGCGACGGCTAAGTTGAACCCACCTGGTCCAGATGCGTTCCTGATGATGATGTCGCTGACAAAGTTGCACAGTTCTGCCGGCGTGACCAGCAGCACGTACATGACGACGATGATGACAAGCGTCATGGTGATTCGGTCGGTCGGCTCAGAGGCGGCGGTGCCCTCGCGGCCCGCTCGGTTGTAGCGACGTCGCATCGCCGCCGACTGTCGCAATGCATTGATCAGGTTCAGATTGCAGAAGGTGAGTGCGACTAGAGGAAGGAAGACAGCGACGACGAAGTACGACCACAGGTAGGCGACGCCGACCCGCTTGTGACGTTTCAGGTAGCCGGAGGTCGGGAAGTACTGGGATCCGCCCTCGCGACAATCGATACTTTCAAGGCGGTCATTCCAGAATCGTGGCAGATTGCAGACGATACACGCGACAAAGACGAGGAGGACAGTCGCGCCAGCAAACGTGGCACCAATCACCTAGACACAGTTAAAAGACGCATTGGTCAGTTGACTAATGATATCACTTACATACGCACGCATGCACGCACGCACGCACGCACGCACACAAACACGAACAGCAACACAACACAACACAACACAACACAACACAACACAACACAACACAACACAACACAACACAACACAACACAACACACGCACGCACGCACGCACGCACGCACGCACACACACACACAATAATATATATATATATATATATATATATAGAGAGAGAGAGAGATGATGAGAGAGATAGGAGTGATATGGAGTGATATGGAGTGATATGGAGTGATATGGAGTGATATGGAGTGATATGGAGTGATATGGAGTGATATGGAGTGATATGGAGTGATATGGAGTGATATGAAGTGATATGAAGTGATATGAAGTGATATGAAGTGATATAAATGATATGAAGTGATATGAAGTGATATGAAGTGATATGAAGTGATATGAAGTGATACGAAGTGATACGAAGTGATACGAAGTGATACGAAGTGATATGAAGTGAAGCACCGGCACTAGTCGTCGAGTGAAGCCTGACAATAGATGACATGTATGTGCTGACCTGACGTGCTCGTAGTGGGTGACATATGGCGACGTAACGACTGACGGCCATCGTGACGGTGAGCCACGTGCTGCTCATGATGAATGTGTTGATGACACAGTTGCTGTAGAGTTCGTAGAGCAGGCCCATGTCGTAGCGACTGCTGTAGCTGAGGACGAACACATTCACGACTATAACAGTAATAGTGATAGCGAGTTGTTTACACAATATATATGTGCGAAGGTTTTTGTTTGCAAACTGGACAAACGAAACCAAACATTAAATCATTATTGGAGTAACACTTTGAAAATAGATCACATGAATGTGTCTGACGCTATGTAACAGGTACCAGTGTGCACTGGTACAAGAGGTATCTGTGTGCACTGGTACAATAGATACCTGTTTGCACTGGCACAATAGATACCTGTTTGCACTGGCACAAGTGGTATCCCTGTGCACTGGTACAATAGGTACCTGTGTGCACTGGTACAAGATGTACCAGTGTGCCCTGGCACAAGAGGTATCAGTGTGTATTGGCACAAGAGGTATCAGTGTGCACTGGCACAAGAGGTGCCAGTGTGCACTGGTACAAGAGATACCAGTGTGCACTGGTACAAGAGGTACCAGCGTGCACTGGTACAAGAGATACCCGTGCACTGGCACAAGAGATACCAGTGTGCACTGGTACAAGAGATACCCGTGGCACTGGTACAAGAGATACCAGTGTGCACTGGTACAAGAGATACCAGTGTGCACTGGTACAAGAGATACCAGTGTGCACTGGTACAAGAGATACCAGTGTGCACTGGTACAAGAGGTACCATTGTGCACTGGTACAAGAGGTATACTGTGTGCACTGGCACAAGAGGTACCAGTGTGCACTGATACAAGAGGTATCAGTGTGCACTGGCACAAGAGATACCAGTGTGTACTGGCACAAGAGACACCAGTGTGCACTGGTACAAGAGGTATCAGTGTGCACTGGTACAAGAGGTACCAGTGTGCACTGGTACAAGAGATACCAGTGTGCACAAGAGGTGCCAGTATGCAATGGTACAAGAGGTGCCAGTATGCAATGGTACAAGATGTACCAGTATGCAATGGTACAAGAGGTACCAGTGTGCACTGGCACAAGAGGTGCCAGTATGCAATGGTACAAGAGGTGCCAGTATGCAATGGTACAAGGGGTGCCAGTATGCAATGGTACAAGAGGTGCCAGTATGCAATGGTACAAGAGGTGCCAGTATGCAATGGTACAAGAGGTGCCAGTATGCAATGGTACAAGAGGTGCCAGTATGCAATGGTACAAGAGGTGCCAGTATGCAATGGTACAAGGGGTGCCAGTATACAATGGTACAAGAGGTACCAGTGTGCACTGGCACAAGAGGTGCCAGTATGCAATGGTACAAGAGGTACCAGTATGCAATGGTACAAGAGGTGCCAGTATACAATGGTACAAGAGGTGCCAGTATGCAATGGTACAAGAGGTACCAGTGTGCACTGGCACAAGAGGTGCCAGTATGCAATGGTACAAGAGGTACCAGTATGCAATGGTACAAGAGGTGCCAGTATACAATGGTACAAGAGGTGCCAGTATGCAATGGTACAAGAGGTACCAGTGTGCACTGGCACAAGGGGTGCCAGTATGCAATGGTACTTTCGCAGAAAGTATACAACTGAGTGGCGGTTGCTCTTTCTTTCATGACAACATTATTCAACTCCAAATGATAACACATTTCCTGCATTATACATTTTCAGATTTTACATGAACTACACCACTATTTATTAACCGTGCCTTTATGGTTATTCAAGACGCGCTCTTGCTTCCCCGATTTCGTACTTGGTTCAAATGCAGTACAACCATTCAGTGTCAATATTATTGGTTAGTATTTATGAAAACAATGGCTACATTTTAGTACATTGGGATGTCTTAATAAAAATGAAAAACTCACTGTTTGTAGTAATAACCTCAGTAGCAGCAACATCTTTATATAAGAAGCTTTTTATCTTAATTTTTTAAATGCACTTGAGATAATTATTCTTCAGCTAAGTGTGATATTAAACCACGGACTTATATGCATATAAGTCCGTGATTAAACGTTGCACTATATTGGGTTTAAAGGTTTTGTTAAACCGCACTGTCTTAATAGACTTTGACCATCATATGGCTATCGACTTAATCATTCAACTATGTAAGCGTAGAGCTAATATATCCGAGCAGCGGCTCTTCAACATACAGCGCCCTCACACGGATGGGATCAAAACTTAAAACAGATACCGGACTAACCGACGAGACGTCAGAGATTGAGTGAGATCTGTGCGCGTTTGGTCCCATCGGGTGGGGGGAGTGCCCCAGTTCTTATATAATAGGTCTGTTAAGCGTAATGATGTAACCATTCAACCATGCAACGCAAATATCCTGTTCGATGTAATCGTTCGACCGTGGAATGTGAAAGAGATATTGGGCACAGCCGGTCAAGGGTACAGTGTAAATACGATATGCGGGTAAAAAAAACTTCACATTAAGCAGGCAACAATCACATTACTAAAACGTTCGTTCATTCAAGACATCTGGGCTTTGAATCTGCTAGAATTGGTATAATTTATGCTGCACAACCTGATCTAGCGACAACAACAACATGAAATGGCGTACGCATGACGCATAGCTGCCGGTGAAAGAGAAGAGGAGAGGAGAGGAGAGGAGAGGAGAGGAGAGAGAGGAGAGGAGAGGAGAGGAGAGTAGAGTAGAGTAGAGTAGAGTAGAGTAGAGTAGAGAAGAGTAGAGGAGAGGAGAGGAGAGGAGAGGAGAGGAGAGGAGAGGAGAGGGCACGGCACGGCACGGCACGGCACGGCACGGCACGGCACGGCACGGCACGGCACGGCACGGCACGGCACGGCACGGCACGGCACGGCAGCAGCAGGCACGGACGAGACGGAGAGGACGGCAGGCACGGCACGGCACGGCACGGCAGGACGGCACGGCACGGCACGGCACGGCACGGCACGGCACGGCACGGCACGGCACGGCACGGCACGGCACGGCACGGCACGGCACGGCACGGCACGGCACGGCACGGCACGGCACGGCACGGCACGGCACGGCACGAGACGAGACGAGACGAGACGAGACGAGACGAGACGAGACGAGACGAGACGAGACGAGACGAGACGAGACGAGACGAGACGAGACGAGACGAGACGAGACGAGACGAGACGAGACGAGACGAGACGAGACGAGACGAGACGAGGCGGGTTCATTCACGACCTACCTGAACCTGCTGTGGTCGACGAACGTGCCTGGAATGACGGCGGCACAGAACAGCATGTCGGAGACAGCGAGTGCCATCAGACCCGAGTTGGCCGACTTCTCCATTCGACTCATCCTTTTGAAGAGGCCGCGCTGAGCGAGGATGACGAGGTTGAGCACGTTGCCGAGAAGGCCGAAGAGACAGATGACGAAATTCACCTGCCGAAACGTGCCGGGTACAGGGAATACGGTCATTGAATGAATGAATGAATGAATGAATGGATGGATGGATGGATGGATGGATGGATGCATGAATGAATGAATGAATGAATGAATGAATGAATGAATGAATGAATGAATGAATGAATGAATGAATGAATGAATGAATGAATGAATGAATGAATGAATGAATGAATGAATGAATGAATGAATGAATGAATGAATGAATGAATGAATGAATGAATGAATGAATGAATGAATGAATGAATGAATGAATGAATGAATGAATGAATGAATGAATGAATGAATGAATGATGAATGAATGAATGAATGAATGAATGAATGAATGAATGAATGAATGAATGAATGAATGAATGAATGAATGAATGAATGAATGAATGAATGAATGAATGAATGAATGAATGAATGAATGAATGAATGAATGAATGAATG
>JAODUO010001342.1:120000-132500 GCA_025642075.2 Ridgeia piscesae | reverse complement strand
AGATAAACTGACAGATAAGCGACTTTTGGAGACCGATCTGTCTGCTCCTACCATACGGGGTCAGTTGGGCCCTCGATACCCACTGACATTTTCTCACTCTTCTCTGCGTGTCTAAACATAATTCCTTTTACAATATATTGGACAAGTTCCATCTTACTTTTAAAAAAATCGTTTCAATTAGGATTAAAGGGAAAGACGCGTCATTTAAATCCTTAAGTGCCCATCTGATCGCTCCTTACTCTACTCTATGCCATCTGGTTGGCTATTGAGTAATACCGGTCTGCAATGATTACATACCAATATCGCTCTCTAGCCACGCAATGAAAATATTACAAAGAATAAATAAAAAAACATACCGGTCTGCAATAACTACACACCATTTATCTTTTCATCTAGACTATGGCTAGATTCCGATAGTCACAGTCAGCTGGTCACCTTTGCCTAATATCCTCTTTGGTTTCAAGTTTTGTTTGTATTTCATCAATTCGATGTGCGAATTTGTCCAAGAAAGCAGTGATATCACAAAAAATACCAACATGATCACAATCTCCGCCATGGCTTTCCTGATGCTTCTACCCCAGAGGCTTTTCAGCTCACATTGAGGTAATATCTCACCGACGAGCGAAACACATGGACGATACCCTACACTGATGTCATCATCGGGCGCGATGGACAGCAGAGAACATCTATTCGAAGTACATTGCTCAATGGCGTAGCCAGAGGGGGCCCAGGAAGGTTATGCCCCCCCCAAAAAAACTTAGGAAAATTAGGATGATGGGGAACGGAGGACCAGTAACTGGCTGGTTGATTCATAACAAAAGTCACAAAGTACACAGGGTACAAGAATGCTCGTGTACGAATTTCTTTCCCATGCAGTCCGACCCTTTCGCAAAAACATTTGTCATCATGCAAATAGTATTAAGTTACGAATTCTCAACTTCTGTCGCTGGCAGCATCCCAAGAGGTGACAGGACAACGAAAATGTCATCATTCTCAATGTACACGATGGCTAATGGCTTTTAATGATTCAAAATAATAGTTGCCTGGTTACTAGATTAGGGTCAAGTTGCATTTGTGTTCTTTTCTTGGTATCCCTGTCGTCAGGGGTGAGTTGACCATGATTTCCGTTTACATTGTCTTTTTTCTTCATCTCACTTTTCTCTCGATCACTACGTTCTCTGTCAGCCATCTCCAGTTTCTTCTTATTTCACTCTTTCTAGATCACTCTCCAATGAAAAAATTACTTCGCCACTAACGTTGCTACAGCCTTAATGGCTGCTGTTTTGCATTCATCACTGTTGAAGCTAATTACACATAATACATTATATTACAATATGTAGTACATAACGTAAGGCAGGAAATTGTATATAATTATTATATATATATATATATATATATATATATATATATATATATATATATATATATATATATATATATTAAATGGAAACAAATAGTAAACGAACAAAAGGAGACCAACGGGTTTGATTAATGAAACGATTATTTAAATTCAGATCTTAAAATAAGATAACGAAAAAACTGTATAACAATTTATAATCACACTATTTCCGGATATGCATCCCCAGCCTGGGATGACGTCGAAACACCGTCGAAAACACGGTGCGTATGAAAGGTGGATCGACGTCAGTTGTCAATGTTGTGTCGACGTCGAATAATGACATTGTTCCGACATCGGGTACCGACGACGAAACAACGTCGAAAACACGGTGCGTATGAAAGTTGGATCGACGTCATTTGTCGACGTTGTGCCGACGACGGATAATGACGTTGTTCCGACGTCGAGTACCGACGTCGAAACGTCGACACGTCGAGTACTCGATGTCGGTACTCGACGTCGGAACAACGTCATTATACGTCGTCGGCACAACGTCAACAAATGACGTCGATCCAACTTTCATTCAATATCGCAGGATGTAACGTCGCTCACATGGCATACTGGTATTGCATAATCCAAATTACTGTTACTAGAGGTTTCGCGCGGGAGAGAGTGAATTGTAAATAAGTAACCCAACCAAAACGATTAACTATAATGCACAGTATTTTCAATGATTTGTAACTAATTTAAAAGATCTCCCGCGGTGTTTGTAAGATGCTGTCTGAAGCTCAAAATATTAAATGGCCAGCATTTTGGCGACATTAGTATAACGGTATATTAGGTGTACAACAAAACTAGAGTGGTCGCTCATGACAGAGGCCGCACAAGACGGTGATATTGTCTGTACACGAAGTGCACAGGTGTGCCAAGATCACGTTAAATATATTCCCCTTGGTGGTTTTGAAAGCCTTATTTTTGGGGCATTACATGAAGCGCGGATATGGAGAGCTACGACGCTGATCACTTAAAAAAGATCGAAAATCAACAAGTTAGAAAATTTTATTAGAATCAAGAATTTAACACAGTAACCGTTACACCGTGAACAAATTGTTCCTGTGAATCTTAACTGGTTTCCTTTGATTTACTACATTTTGACGACGGATTCCAGTGGATCGGTGCAGACGATGACACTTTCACGAAATAAAAACACACAAACACTCGTCGTTTTTGTTGTGTATATTCTTTGTTAACCTTAACCCCAATATAAATAATATTTATATCGAAATCGATGGCATATAGGACAAGCATGTTCTTTTTTTTAAATCGGTTTGAAATGGGTGACCCGCGGTGGTGCCTAGTTTCTGAGAATGATCCCCACACACAAAACATTCGCCCTTACAGAAACATTACCGTGATGTCAGAACAAGAAAACTCGACTTACCACTTGACGCTAAATCGCTTCCTGAGTACGCGCAAATTGACTCAAACCGCTGCATTAGAGCAGCAGCCGTCTCTTGCCTTCTCGCACGAAACATTGCCACTTGAAATTAAAGCTTGGCCACGACGCCATCTGGTGGATTGCAACGCATTTCGATCTCCTATACTTTGCGTCGTCTACGTTGGGGCTCTGGGTCACAGGTCACACATTACGTCAGACGACGACATCGACTCGATGGAAAATGATGATCTATTGCACTTGAAGTGGTAATCTACTCCCGAGGCGGCTTGCTGTAGACATTAAACGAGTACAGGCGATACATGTCGTTCGTGATGTCACCGCCGGTGTCCCAGCTGGCGCGGCGGGTCAAGTCGTTAGTGCAGTCATTTCAAGCTCGTGTCAGGTGTCGCTCGGCGAGCTGCGACAACCAGCTACAAGGATGTCACGCGGAAATGTTGCCGACAAAGATATACAATTATGGAGTACGGCATATCTAGCTATAAGCAAACTTGCATATGCATGTGTGCGTGTGTGTACTTATGTGTGTTTTATACGTGTGTGTCTATGTGCGTATATGTATAAGTTCCTACACGTACGTATAAATGCGAGAATGTGAACTTGTCCTCATAAACGTCGGACGTCAAGCCGTCATCTGCGACCCGACGATTAAGATATAAGACCTTTGTATTCTTACTAATAATATTTATATATATATATATATATATATATATATATATATATATATATATATATATATATATATATTCCTTATCAGAAAACCAGATAACGAACGACATATAATTAAGATTGGTCCGCTTAAGTTGTTTACAGATGCATTTTGACGAATGACACAATGGCATTTGCCACATAGCATTTGTTAAAATAAAAAATAAATCATGACAATCCTGCATTACATTATGATTATGAATGTTCTGCTTTGACTTTGCTTTTGAATTTCTCAATGTAACTAGGAAATTTGCCGTGAGGCTGAAACGTTGATATCCCGTTAGGACCCGAAGAAAAAGACGTACTCACACACGCGCGCACGCGCGCACACACACGCGCGACATTCTGCACGCCAAAAAGGAGAGCGTGTCTGCACACGACGGTTTTGATCACCGTGTGTGACCTCAATGGAGAGAGTGCCTGCACACGACGTTTTAATTACCGTGTGTGACCTCAATGGAGAGAGTGCCTGCACACGACGTTTTAATTACCGTGTGTGACCTCAATGGAGAGAGTGCCTGCACACGACGTTTTAATTACCGTGTGTGACCTCAATTGAGAGTGTGCCTGCACACGACGTTTTAATTACCGTGTGTGACCTCAATGGAGAGAGTGCCTGCACACGACGTTTTAATTACCGTGTGTGACCTCAATGGAGAGTGTGCCTGCACACGACGTTTTAATTACCGTGTATGACCTCAATTGAGAGAGTGCCTGCTCACGACGTTTTAATTACCATGTGTGACCTCAATGGAGAAAGTGCCTGCACACGACGTTTTAATTACCGTGTATGACCTCAATGGAGAGAGTGCCTGCACACGACGTTTTAATTACCGTGTGTGACCTCAATGGAGAGAGTGCCTGCACACGACGTTTTAATTACCGTGTGTGACCTCAATGGAGATAGTGCCTGCACACGACGTTTTAATTACCTGTGTGACCTCAATGGAGAGAGTGCCTGTACACGACGTTTTAATTACCGTGTGTGACCTCAATGGAGAGAGTGCCTGCACACGACGTTTTAATTACCGTGTGTGACCTCAATGGAGAGAGTGCCTGCACACGACGTTTTAATTACCGTGTGTGACCTCAATGGAGAGAGTGCCTGACACGACGTTTTAATTACCTGTTGACCTCAATGGAGAAGTGCCTGCCACGAGTTTTAATTACCGTGTTGACCTCAATGGAGAGAGTGCCTGACACGACGTTTTAATTACCGTGTGTGACCTCAATGGAGAAGTGCCTGCACACGACGTTTTAATACCTGTGTGACCTCAATGGAGAGAGTGCCTGTACACGACGTTTTAATTACCGTGTGTGACCTCAATGGAGATAGTGCCTGCACACGACGTTTTAATAACCTGTGTGACCTCAATGGAGAGAGTGCCTGCACACGACGTTTTAATTACCGTGTTGACCTCAATGAGAGAGTGCCTGACACGACGTTTTAATTCTGTGTGACCTCAATGGAGAGAGTGCCTGACACGACGTTTTAATTACCGTGTTACCTCAATGGAGAGAGTGCCTGCACACGACGTTTTAATTACCTGTGTGACCTCAATGAGAGGTGCCTGACACGACGTTTTAATTACGTGTATGACCTCAATGGAGAGAGTGCCTGCACACGACGTTTTAATACCGTGTGTGACCTCAATGGAGAAGTGCCTGCACACGACGTTTTAATTACCGTGTTACCTCAATGAGAGTGCCTGACACGACGTTTTAATTACCATGTGTGACCTCAATGGAGAAAGTGCCTGCCACGACGTTTTAATTACCGTGTTACCTCAATTGAGAGGTGCCTGACACGACGTTTTAATTACCGTGTGTGACCTCAATGGAAAGAAGTGGCCTCACACAGACGTTTTAATTACCGTGTGTGACCTCAATGGAGAGAGTGCCTGCACACGACGTTTTAATTACCGTGTGTGACCTCAATGGAGAGAGTGCCTGCACACGACGTTTTAATTACCGTGTGACCTCAATTGAGAGAGTGCCTGCACACGACGTTTTAATTACCGTGTGTGACCTCAATGGAGAGAGTGCCTGCACACGACGTTTTAATTACCGTGTGTGACCTCAATGGAGAGAGTGCCTGTACACGACGTTTTAATTACCTGTGTGACCTCAATTGAGAGAGTGCCTGCACACGACGTTTTGATCATCGTTTGTGACCTCAATGGAGAGAGTGCCTGCACACGACGTTTAAATTACCGTGTGTTACCTCAATGGAGAGAGTGCCTGCACACGACGTTTTAATTACCGTGTATGACCTCAATTGAGAGATGTGCCTGCACACGACGTTTTAATTACCGTGTATGACCTCAATTGAGAGTGTGCCTGTACACGACGTTTTAATTACCGTGTATGACCTCAATGGAGAGTGTGCCTGCACACGACGTTTTAATTACCGTGTATGACCTCAATTGAGAGTGTGCCTGCACACGACGTTTTAATTACCGTGTATGACCTCAATTGAGAGAGTGCCTGCTCACGACGTTTTAATTACCGTGTATGACCTCAATTGAGAGTGTGCCTGCTCACGACGTTTTAATTACCGTGTGTGATCCCAATGGACAGAGTGCCTGCACACGACGTTTTAATTACCGTGTGTGATCCCAATGGACAGAGTGCCTGTACACGACGTTTTAATTACCGTGTATGACCTCAATTGAGAGAGTAGCCTGCTCACGACGTTTTAATTACCGTGTATGACCTCAATTGAGAGTGTGCCTGCACACGACGTTTTAATTACCGTGTGTGATCCCAATGGACAGAGTGCCTGCACACGACGTTTTAATTACCGTGTGTGATCCCAATGGACAGAGTGCCTGCACACGACGTTTTAATTACCGTGTGTGATCCCAATGGACAGAGTGCCTGCACACGACGTTTTAATTACCGTGTGTGATCCCAATGGACAGAGTGCCTGCACACGACGATTTGGTCACCGTGTGTGAATCAAATGGACAGAGTGCCTTGACACGACGTTTTAAGTTACCGTGGATGTACCCATTAATGAGAACCTGCTACACGTTTTAATTACCGTGTGTGACCTCAATGAAATGTGCCTGCAGACGACGTTTTATACACATGTGTGATCTCAATGGAGGAGTGCCTGCACATGACGTTTAATACCATATGTGTCCCATATTGCGAGTCAACTCAAACGACGGTTGTTATTGAGCCGTCGTGTAGATAGCACCATATGGCAAGTGCCTTCACACAGTTAATTAACACGTGTGGCGCAATGGAAGAGAACTATCACACGTTCTATCAATACATGAAAAATAGGAAAACGCCAATAAAGCATACGATCAACCTGCAACGAGATGTTGGCACAGTGTCAGTTTAAATGCAACGACTGAAGTTTGGGAACCTGCAAATGAAACTGAAAACCGTCCATGAAAGTGGAACACATTATAAGAATGAACACATAAATAACAGCTAATAAAGCACGACAAAACACGGCTACAACACACACAAAGATCATCTACAAACAGCAAATCACCAACATTACGAGGAACCAAAGACACAAACACCAAGCATCAACATCAAAACGAGGAAACGTTGTTATTGGCCGTACCTTACAAGCGACCCTATTGCAACACATTACAAATTACAGCATCACGACACACATTTGCAGCAATGAAGCTAGAACTAACATCCGATCAACGACAGAACACAACAGCACAACACACCAATAACACAGCAACAGACTCACAACACAGCAAGACACGACAAAGGAACAGCCGCATTTAACATTCACAACACACAAACATCTTACGAGAACCTCAAAGAACACTGAAAACACAGCTCACATGCAACAAGAGGAACACACATACACACACAACACACACACACACACACACACACACACACACACACACACACACACACACACACACACACACACACACACACACACACACACACACACACACACACACACACACACACACACACACACACACACACACACACACACACACACACACACACACAACGTGGACGGCCGCTGACCAATGACAAGGAACTAGAACGAAGATGTACGAAATACGTCAGTGAAGTGGACCCACATATTGCAGCAGATTGAGAGCTGGAGATAAGCTGGATCCGATCAACGAAAGAACACATAGCAGCACAACCCACGCTGAAAATAACACAGCTTTTAGGAACAGACTCAGCATATGCATACAAAAGTTGTCAAGATAGACCAAGAAGAAAACAGCCGCAATATTAAGCATTCTTTTCGTGGAGACACTGGACAGAGAAGACCTTAGCGATGACTAGATAGATAATTGTCAAGTTAAGAAAGATAGAGATTGTTTAGAATGCAACAATCGGAGGAGTTCTGTTTTAAACTGTATTTTACACACTTATTTTTAAATTTAGTGTTAATTACTTATCTTATAGTTTATTTAATTATTATCTTAGTTTACTTACTTATTTATACTAGTTTATTTTAGCTTATGTATTTAATTAATTTAGATTTTAGATTTTTAGTCAACACGCCATGTTAATGTGATACGCTTTGCCCGGCTATTAATTACTTAAAAAGCACAATATTAAGAAACGGAATTATTATTATTATTATTATTATTATTATTATTATTATTATTATTATTATTATTATTATTATTATTATTATTATTATTATTATTATAATTATTAATTATAATTATAATTATATATTATAATTATAATTATAATTATAATTATAATTATAATTATAATTATAATTATAATTATAATTAATTATGATTATATTATTATTACTAATTATTATCCCCATGATTATTATTATTATCATAATTATAATATCTATTATGTCAATTATCTATTATTATATTATTTTTAATCTAACAACATGATTCTCAAGTTAAACAAATGAAGAATATGCGAATATCGCCCAGAACAAACACTAAAGTATCCTGCACTTTGCAGGATATGCTAGGGTTACTTACGTTTACTTGTTTACTAAACAGATTGCTCAGTTCAATGAGGAGCGATAGTGCGAATAAGCAGAACAAACCGACCTCATTTGGGATCATTCTGGACGAGTAGCCTACGAAATATACTGATAGCAGATGATGCCGATCAAGATTGCAGCAAAGGTTACTGAATTAAGTTTCTGACGTTACTGACGCAAGTAGAAGATTAAGAGGAGATCAGAAGATTGTGAGGAGATCAGATTGAGGTGTTTAAAATATTGAATGGGTATGAAAATATTGACAGAAATATTTTTGTCACGGTCAATGAAGAGAGAAGAACTAGAGGACATGGAGTTACATTAGCAAAGAAGCAGTGTAGACTAGATATTAGAAAAATTCATTTTCACAAAGAACAGTAAACAAATGGAACAGATTATCAGCTGATTGTGTAGGTGCTAGTAGTGTTAATATATTTAAAAATAAAATCGACATATACCTAAGACGGGCGGGGTATACTTAGATAGATAGGTTGGACTCTCGATAAGCCAAATGGCTTCCTAGTCCACCTGCCATCTAGAGTTGAATCTCTAGGTGGCAATCTTGTTAAATCTTGTTAAAAGTTACTGACGTAAGTTACTGACGTAAGTTACTGACGTAAGTTGTCGCAGAGATTGCAGCCGCAGATTGCATCAGAGGATGCCGACTATTGTTGTTGACACATTTTGAGAAACGCTTTGTTGTAATGTCAGACACAGACAATGGCTGGGCACGCGCAGCTACGATCACCTGCATCAGACGCTGTGGCTGTGATCAACATTGGATGGATGGTGCGCCCCAAGGCACTACAAGCAATACTACATAGAGCAAGTACAAAAATACACATGCGCTCACTCACACGCAGGCACTTACACACTAGCGCACGCACTGTCTTTGTGTACACGCAATTTACACGGCCGCTGTCTTTACAGTGTGTGTCAATGATTCATGAAAGCAGGTCTTTCTGATTAAGAAAGAACAAGGTAACATATAAAAGAAAATTAATAGGCACCGTTCACTGTCTAGAAGACCGCGTTGAGAGACCCGCGGGAACACTAATACTGGCGGACACAGGTTTTGCGAAAATCTTTACTTTCTGTTTGATGAATGCAGGACAGTAAACTGACCACGTGCGAATATCGTGTACTCCTGTATATTGACTATGTTTCGTCAATTCAGCATGTCATGCATTTCCGACAGGATCAACTTCATCATCATCATTGTGCAACCGTACTGTCCCGTGGTTGGGCGAAGGCTTCAGCATGCTGCTTCCACATCTGCCTGTCTTGCGCTATCCTCTGCTAGATGACATCCTTCCAGTAGTCGTCTAGTTCGCTTCTCCATCGTCTCGTCGGCCTTCCTTTAGGTGTTTTCCTTTCGTAGCGTTTCCAGGTGGTGATACGCAGTGTCCGTCGGTTATCTCGTATCTTACTGACCTGATGTGCCCTGCCCAGATTCACTTCCGTTTTCTGATTTGTTCAATCACGTCTGTGACTTTTGTATTTTCTCTTACCCAGATGTTTGTTTTTCTGTCCTAGTATGTGATGTTTAACATACTCCTTTCCATATTTGTTTGTGCGGCTGCTAGCTTGTTCTTTGCTTGGGTGGTGAGTGCCCATGTTTCCGCGCCGAATGTCATTACTGGAAGTACGCATGAGTTGTAGACGTGTCTCTTCAAGCATGTTCCAGTGTTACCCTTGAAGATGTCGCGGTGCTTGGCGAATGCTGTCCATCCGGCCGTGATTCTTATTTAAATCGCCTTGTCTTTGTTTTTGTCTCTGGTGCTGTATCTCTGTTCCATGTACATGTAGCTTTCAACGTTCTCGATCTGACTGTTGTTGACATATATTGGTGTGTCATTTTCCATCATCAACTTTTGTTTTCGACTTGTTGATCTTCAGGCCCTGATTTTCACTGTCATCAGCTAATTCCTGTAGCATTTGTTGTAGCTCATGTGGTGTATTGGCGCATATGAGTATGTCGTCGGCGAAGCGAAGATGACTCAGATATTCGCCGTCTACCTTCAAGCCTCTGGTTTCCAAAGACAGTCGTCGGAATATGCTTTCGAGTGCTGCCGTACATAACTTGGGCGATATGGTATCTCCCTGTCGTACTCCTCTCCTGATTTTGATCTTGTTGCTTTCTTTGTGTAGGTGGACTGTCACCGAGCTGCTGGTGTAGATTTCCTTCAGGAGTTCGATGTAAATATCTTTTATCTCCTGTTCTTAAACCGAGGTCAGTACTGCTAGAGTTTGCACTGAGTAGAAAGCTTTCTCGTAGTCGACGAATGCGATGCAGAGTGGGATATTATATTCTCAGCACTTCTCCTTCAGTCGGATTACGACGTGGATGCGGTCCGTCGTTCAGTATCTGCTTCTGAATCCTGCTTGCTCTCGTGGCTGGTTTTCGTCGAGTGTCTTCTCTACCCTTCTCGTCAGTACTTCCGTGAGTACTTTGTAGATTTTGATAGTAAACATATCGGTCTGTAATTTCTTATTTACCTTCTTGAAGATTATCACAATCTTAGCGTTCATCCACGACGAGGGTATTCATCTTTCTGATAAGCATTTAGTGTACAGCTTAGCAAGTGTCTTCGAGATGATATGTTCTCCTTCTTTCAATGTCTCGATGTATCTATGGTCGCTGCCTGTCGCTCTCCCGTTCTTCATATCTCGTAGTGCTGCTTCCACCTCCCATGATGTTATCTCTAGTACCTCTTTGGGGTCAGTGTGGATTATGGTATTCTGTTCACTGTCGTATAGCTCGGTGTAGAATTCCTCTATTTGTTCTATAATCTTGTCTTGATCTTGGATCAGGGAAACTACTCCATGGTTCGGTAACACGAATTGGAAATACGGTTTTTCAAAGGTTTATTTTGGCTCTTTCTGTGAATAATTTTAGAGACTGTCCCCTGTTTCCTGTTCTTTGTGACATTTCATTGTTTCTCAAACGATTTGGTACAGATTCGTGGTCATAAATGTAGTATAATATTGTGTAGACTTCTATCATATCTCCTCTTAATCTTAGATATGCTACTGTAGGTAGTTTAAGTAATGTTAGTCTTTCTATATATGTTAGGTCCCTCATACCTGGTAATTCTTTAGGGGCTCTTCTCTTAATGTTTTCTAAGGCAATTCTTTTACTATCTTATATGGGTGCCATGCTGCTATGGCGTAGTCTAGGAGGGATCTAACCATTGTTTTGTATGTTTATCAAGACCTTTGAAAGTTCTTCTAATTATTTTAGTCATTTTAGTTGCCTTATTTACCATTTGACTTATATGTTCGTCAAATGTAAGTTTGGAATCAAAGGTTACTCCTAAGTCTTTTTGTTTGTATGTGTGTCTATTGTTTTTGTAACATTGTTCGTTGTCGTATAATATTTATTTTCACCTATATTATTTCTTCCAATTTCCATATGTCTACATTTGTATGGGTGAAGTTTAAGCATCCAAGGGTCACTCCATTTTCTGGGACGGTTATATCCTGTTGTAGTATACTTTGGTCATCCCTATTAATTATGGGTCTAAATATGTTGATGTTATCAGCAAATAGGTCTGGTAAATCATTTATGTGTAAGACAAAGAGTAGAGGTCCTAGGACTGATCCCTGTGGTATTCCAGAAGTTACGTCGTGCCAATTTGATTCTTTACCATTTACTGCCACCCTTAGTCTCCTGTTTGAGATGAATGCCTCTATCAAATTTACTATTTCCTTACTAATATTTATACTTTTTAATTTACTTATCAGTCTTTTGTGGTACAGTATTTTCCGTCACTATCGTACAGTGGTTTGGTTTCCCTAAAGACACATCGACGTCGTTGTAGACGCTATTTATGTCTTCTTCTGAGTATGATGGCGTTGGTGCATACACCCGGCACCGGGATACTAAACCCCGGTCCCTCTAGTCGGGAGTCCGGCACTCTGACCAGGCCACCTTTCGATTGTCAAAAATAATTATATATATTATATTATATTATATTATATTATATTATATTATATTTATTATATTATATTATATTTATATTATA
>JAODUO010001342.1:102500-117500 GCA_025642075.2 Ridgeia piscesae | reverse complement strand
CATACATACATACATACATACATACATACATACATACATACATACATACATACATACATACATACATACATACATACATACACGTACATATTACCGAGTTAACCTCCTTGCGATGCTTGGAGATAAAAGGCAGTTTTCCACGGTAACAGTTTGGACAATGACGTTACATTAGTTGCTTAATTAACCCAGAGATTGATCACTCGTTCAACAGTAACGTATTTAGTAGGCAACTGGGCAGCTTTGGATAATTGTTTTATTTCGTTCTATTCTAACTTGATATGTGTCTACATTTCTAGCGCTGAAAACGAATGTGTAACTAACACTCTTCCCCTCTTGCCTCCCCTTCGACAGCAAGGCGTAACACGCAGCAGAAACACTGCTCGGCGCTTGACTCCACAACAACCTCGTGGTGCATTATTTCGCCAATAAATGAAATCGTTGCGACGAAGGGCAGCAACATCTCGCATCGTCCCCAAAGCGCTTCCAAGTCTCTTGCATTTGACATGAGTCTCATGCATTTATCATATAATCATCTCACGCATCAACCTGTAATAACCTGCATGTTTGCCATTTGAAACTAAAGAATACAAACAAACTCATGTTCATGCGTATGCTAATGTGTAGAATACAAGTAGCTGTCATGGCGCGCCCACTTGTTCCAGTAGTTCATCGAGTGAGTTCTGCTTCTGACGCAAGGGAGCGCCGCTGTTGACAACACACCACGGCTGGCGATGCAATCTTCATTTGGTGCGTGTATCCACTGGCCACGAAACGACTTCATTTCGCAACATCGATTTTTCAATTTGATATAATATAGATCATCTGGTGCGGAGCTTGGCATATGCTGAAGTAAAGATTAATTCCTTATTTCGCGAGTATCCTAAACTAAATTGCAAGCACGCAATTGCGCATCGCAAATGCATGCGAGAGAGAGAGAGAGAGAGGGGGGGGCAGAGGGAGGGAGGGAACGGAGGGAGTGAGGGAACGGAGGGAGGGAGGCAGGGAGAGAGAGGGGGAAGGGAGGAGGGAGAAGGGAGGAGTGTGGGAGGGAGGGGGTGGAGGAGGGGAGGGAAGGAGGGAGGAGAGAGATAGAGCGAGAGAGAGAGGCAGGGAACGGAGGGAGAGAGTGTGGGATGGATGGATGGATGGATGGATGGATGGAGGGAGGGAGGGAGGGAGGGAGGGAGGGAGGGAGGGAGGGAGGGAGGGAGGGAGGGAGGGAGAGACAGAGCGAGAGTGGGGCAAAGGGAGGCACGGAACGGATGAAGAGAGTGTGGGAGGAGAGAGGGGGATGGAGGGAGGGGGGAGGGAGGGAGGGCGGGAGGTTAAAGCGGTTAAAGCGATTTTCCATATGTGATTTGCATTTCGAACGGCTACTGGATATCGAACAATCAAAGCTAACGACAGTATTTTGATAAGTTCGGAGGAAAAAGTATTTTCAGTTGCATCAAACAAAATTAAGACCTGCCCATGTCATCAGTTACTTAGAAGTCCTGAAGGCCGGAACATCAGCACCGGTGTCACATCGTGCACTACCGTCTGCTGGATGAAGCGTTCCGCGATCATCTGCTTGGTTTCTTCAAGCGAGGCCACCAAGATCTTGCTTGGTGCATTCATTCCTTCGAGAAGGCGACCACGAGGTCTATTCCGGCCGGCTTTAAGAGATTGTGAATTTACACTTGGGACGTTGGGTAGTCTGGGACAAGCGTTGAAGGAGATCAAACCATCAGAGACGTCGCTGTGTGTGATGAAGACAGAAACAGGTTGCTGACCGGAACTTTCGAGAATCGCATCATTTCGAACATTCCACTTGATGCTTTCGACGCGGCTAAGGCATCTCTTGGTGAAAGCACCCAGTTTCTTAGACTGTTGGACCGTGAATTGCCAGGTATTGGAGACTTAAGGACGGACTAACATAACGAGCGAGTTTACCATCTGCGTCTCAGTTCTTCATGAAATGGAACGTCGACGCTATTAGGCGCCAGCCGATCGTTTAATTGCAGCTTTTGCTATTTTGACGGAGACGTCATGGCACACACAGGTAGACCTATCGGCAGCCGTGGCTGGAGACAGACGCAATACATGTATGCATACAGTCGCCGCGATTTCGCCGTTGTTGGTGACGGGGCTGAACACATCAATAACCGTCACAGCTTTTGATTTGTTCAATTAATGAGGACACTGACATCACCGATTACACACCAGAGTTTCGGGATGACGACGACGGGGTCAGTTCGCCGTGTGTAGAACATGGCAATGCAATCTGCATAATCTACGTCTGTCACGACAGTGATTACTGCATCCTCGTCAGAAGTGATATTTCCGTCAAACTATCGCATAACAAGGTCATTTGTGAGACGGAGCAGCCTCGGGGCATTCCGCAACCTTGGCGTACGCAGGAGTCAGTGGACAAGATATCTGAGGCAGTGGCGTGTGTAGGGTGTCGCAAAGGGGTAAAACATGTTCGAACACGTAAAAGCGTGACTTGGTTTGCCATTTGCGTTATCAAAATACATTTCCAAAGCCAAATGGCTCACTTTCCAATGTCCCTTAAATTCGCCACTGAATCTGAGGAAACATCTCCGAGGAGGGTATAACTCTAAATGCTGCTGTCATATAGCTTGAACAATCGGCATAACTGTGGTAGCAGGCCATTGTTCCGAAGGAACAGCCAAGGAAGAGCGCGGTCGGTGAACAGCCAAGGAGTGCGATCGATGCAACGTTAACATCGACAAGATGATCTGACGAGATTAATTTAGGATTTAGTTAGTCTAACGCTGAGCTTGTCTTTTTGACGTCATATGCCCATGCCAGATGTGTAAAAACAGAAGACGATTACAGCGATTATGGTTCCCAGTATAGTGAGTGACCCGTGTCAGACAAGCTGCGTCTACCCTTTGGTTGGCGAAGGCGACGGATTGACTGCCCATTAGACCTGCCCAACAAACAAGTGAACACCAGCTGGTTGGCGAAGAGCAGGATGACCGAGACTAAACTGGCGCCAGACCGCTGACAACGATCAACAAAGACGGAATGACGTCAGAATGTAAGCGAAAACATGTCTGGATGGAATACGTTGTCTGTTTGTAGGTGCCTCTAAATCTAAGTAAGTCATACCAGATGCACAGAGACAAATAGTATACGACAAATGTCATGTGATGTTGACTTACCCTCTCTGTATATCTTACATCCTTTGCGACTCATTCAACGCAATGTTGTATCGCGACACAGTTTATCGGAGATGGTTCGCTTGGTCACGCCAGACCGAGCACGTAACGTCCATGTAACCATGTGTACCTTTACTGCCTTCCAATAAATCATCTGGGTCGTGGATCGACTCTTCCTCAAGTAAAGCATAACACATATAACTGCTGAATAACATAGCACACGATGTTATAATTTTATTACAATTCTAAAATGTATTACTAGAATAAATAACTGTAGTGGAATGCAAGGTGTAACTGGCTTCAGGTTGATCGTTGTGGCACAATGCATCGACATATATACAGTCACTGCAGCCTTTCAATTACAAAACAGTACACACAAAACTAGTGTTTGTTATACTCTTAACTAATATACATGGCAGTGTTTAATTAGTAGTGTCAAATATGCACACCCTTAGCAATGGTTGACTAGTGCAGAATGTATCTACTTGTAGAATCGGATGGATTCGAGTATTCGTCCACCAGGTGATTTAACTAAAGCAACTATGCACACCAGTTTATTGTAACTCGGCCACACATTAATGCACTGTCTAATCTCAGAATAAACGTTATACGACCACATCAGCCAAACAGCTCAGCCGCCAAGAGTATTTCTAGAACGAATGTCAGCAGTGACAATGTCTGAGGACTCTTGCCGTCAAGCCCGCATGTCGTTATATCACCCGCAGTGGTCTTCGTCGGCTCTTATGATGTACCATTATCGTGTCAACTGCACTGCACGGGTTACGCAGAAGACGTCAACATGTCACTTTCGTCGGAAGTGTTAGAGTGAGACATGAAGATTTTCTGCTGAACTTGGCCTTGGCTTCGTTGTCGGCGACATCCTCCGGGAACGGTAGCTGGAGAGCGTACTTGCCGGCGACAGTCAGCTGCAGGTCACACTAACGGGCAACAGAAGAGTTGAAGGAATAAACTACGAGCCAACATATATGTCCCTGACAATTTGAGGGAAGCACAACGCCACTTTCTAATGGGGAAAATAGGCCTTCAGATCACGCCAGATGTATACCAACAATGACACACAATTAATAAATAGTCAATTATATAATAGTAGCTAACATCGTTTTTAAAGTGCGAATCTATAACAAGTATGTATCTTCTTAGTTGGCTAACTGCCGTAAACTGAACCAGGTACAATGTATACGGATAGTAACATCGACACCAGAAAACTATCAAAACGTTTTATCTTGTTATGGAGTTGTTTTTATCGTGCATCTCGTTGCTCAGCTAGTATACTGATGTGTCGGTGGAAGGGACGGACTGCATAAGAGGTGCCCACTTATTCTTACCTAGGGGAGTGTGAGTATCCCAAAATGTACGATGTGTCTTCTATATAAATTAACCATCCACTCAGTTTAGACAACTAAAGTAATTGTAACGATATATGCTAAAATGTTGTTCCATTAAGCCTACTTGTGAACATAACTATAAGTAAGGAGAAAATCTTAAACTGTCATACAATATGTATCAAACAATGACATACACTATGTATAAAATCAATTCAAGTCAAAAATACTTATCTTTTTGTCAATGATCCAATTTTTTTTTATCATGTACTTTTATCAGATTGTTTTGTAAAGTGTGTGTGTGTGTGTGTTGTGTGTGTGTGTGTGTGTGTGTGTGTGTGTGTGTGTGTGTGTGTGTGTGTGTGTGTTGTTGTGTGTTGTGTGTTGTGTATGTATGTATGTATGTATGTATGTATGTCTGAGTGCCATGGGATTAGTACTATGTTGACTGGACATTATAAAAGCAAAATTTATCAAATAGTTAACACATCAAATACCAAAGTAACATATATGGCATCAATTATTATCATAAAAAAATCATACGTGAACTTTGTTCCTGTTCCACATTCTTTAAAATGTTAACAATGGTTGTTTAACTCAGAAAGCAATGTTAATGCATTCAGAAATGATAACTAAAAAGACAGTCACACAAGAGTAAATATGCATACTAACCTCAGAAATCTCCAGGTCACACTCAGCCACGCAATCAACTGTTGGCAACTGAATTTGCACAATCAACCTGCGTGGTTTTGTATTGTCCCTTTCTCTTGTATCAATCTCATAGTGAGGCTTTGCTACGGCAACATCTGAGCTGGATACTTCTTCTATCAAGCCAGGTCTTGATGGCATCTTGCTTGTATTTAGCGTGATTTCTGGTCCTTTGTTTGGACTTGTATCCTTCGTACCAGAAGAAATGTTTGACAGTTCACCAAGAAATGAATCTTTACAGCCACTTGCCATTGGGCCAAATTTCTGCTCAATTTCACTTAGGTCTGCTTCAAACTGTCCTTCTTCTTTCTTGAACATCCCCATCAGACTCTCTTTTGCCTTTTCATGACAGCCATGGAGTGTATGGTCCTTATCAAACAATGTAAAATGACGGGATACTTTTATTTCATTCCGGGCTTCAATGAAGTCTATAGCCAGATTTATGAGTAGGTTGCGATCAGCGACAAGGTCAGATTCAATGCCAAATGTCTTCAGCACCTCAGGGTTAAAGGCGACACATACGATTTTGTGGGTACCTGTAAAAGATGAAAAAAATTAAGGTTAGAATTGATACCAAACATCTCCCTGGAACAAACTTTAAAGGAATCATACATGAGTGGTCACAATTACATTGCACTGGCAACAATGTTAACACTTTAAAAGCTACCTGGGTACATTAAGGGCAACTGTTATTTTCTCCAGAGAACCAAGATGTGCGTTGATGAATTGGTGTAGCGTGCAAGATAACAATTGCAGAAGTTTATCTCAAAACGGGTGTACCGGTAACTTCCATTTCAAATTATTGTTTTTAGCTATATACGTTAAGTAACTATCTAAAATAATTTAGATGATCCCAACTGAATGAAAATGAACCATTCTGTATACAGTTGACTGCTCCATGTTACAACTAAGGGTATGTTTCCTGAAAATCCAAGATGGTGGTGGAGTAAATAAGTCTGCAAGTAGATGAACTGTACTACCGGTATACTGTACTGTGCTATACAGTCCAGTATTGTACTGTACTGTACTGTATGGTACAGTACTGTGCTGGTACAGTGTAGTGCTAATCTAGTGATGCTAAGTATTGGATGTTTGAATGAATAAGAATTACTGTTAAATTTGTTTACAATTACCCTAAATTTACCTATTTCAATCAGTTTCATTTCGATAGCGTCCAGCTTTCTCAGTTAGATAAGTACAACCCTATTGTGCGATTGGTGATCTGAGCTGTACCTGGATAATCAGAAGAAAAATGCACGAGACCTGCTAGATGCAGTGTTTTTATAAAGATAAGAGTTAGACATTCATAACAACAGACTACCTTTGTCGTCTGAACCGTCATAGATTGGACCTCCAGAAACAGGTATAGGAGCTTCGTCAGTTTTCAGGATACGGTACTTTTGGCCATTGAAATATATTGATGAATAAAGCACTCGTTTCTGGCACCTGCAATGATAGACATATTACCATTTTTTTCAGTTTTACTTCAACGAAAAGCAATTAGCAAAGACTGATAGGAAAAATGTACTATGCAAAAAACACAATTTAGACCCCATGAAGAACTTTTTTATTTCATTAATACTAAACAGTGTGTAAGCAACACAAGTAACTACTTGCATAATATGTTGTCCAATTGTTTAAGTTCTGGACACACAACCAACTGAAACCTAAATTATCGTGACCACATATAATTATGATATATATCATTACCAGCTCAGCACATATAAATGCTGAAAGACTTTGCTGAGAGCCAGAATTTAAACACTGCATACCTTAGAAAGTACATTTATTAAAAAAATAGGCATCTGTCTTAAATGAATGAAACAACATTTTAATAACCAACAATATACTACAATAATTCATTGTCCTGAATTTAAAAATCTGATTGAGTAATAACCATGAGATGACAATGATGATCACTAATGATCTCCAGTAAGTGCACTTTGTAAATGTTGCGAAAGCAGTTTACAATGTCAAGCCTGGCCCTATCACATACATATATTTTAGTAGTGACAGACTATTAGCACTTGATAGCATAGAATGCCATATTATAGGCATATAATCATGGTCCTCATTCAGATGTTACTGGCTCCATTCAAGGATTGTGTAACATGTGCCAAGACATTTTTCTAACCGTGTCTTACATAAGGCTTAGAGTGTCAATTTACCCAGTGGCTGGGTTAATAATTTGTATGAGGTTTCTTTACTCACACTCACTGCTCAGTACTGAGGACCTTCTGCAATGTTAATAATATGATAACTTGTGTTGCGCATAAATCCTTGGGAACCAAACTCAGAGGTACATCAAGACAAAAGGATTGATCAATCTCAAAACACACGTTGTCAAAAGACGGGAAAAGGCACTGGAGAGATGTGGTAGACAAACAATATTGTAAAGAATTTTTTTATTTACAATGGAATTTTGCAATATTTTTAACTGATCTAACGCCAGAGGCAGGGCTTTATGCAGGATAAAATTATTGCCAGTCACACATGTTTTGGTGGACACATGGATGTTAACTGTTAAGCCAGTTTACAAACTTTTAAATGTGTCTGATGACCTGAAATGGACTACAAACACACATGTGACACCATTTACACTCGCTTTCAAGGCATAACTAACAATATCTATGGTTTTGGAAGACCTCTTTTTTGCTCCTTCATTTTTTTACCGTCCACCCATATTTCTACCCGTCCATATTCGTTTTTACCTGTCCAAATGACGGATGGACGTGTCTCTACATAAAGCTATGCCAAGAGGGAACATAGTCCAAAGAGGTGAACAGCAACAGAGGCACAGTTCCAGTGTTACTTGCCTCTAGCAACAGAAACCTCTACGCCTGCTGTGAAGTGACATGGTCTCCTATTTAGTAATACTAAAATAAGTAAGCTGGACAAAACTTTAATTATAATAATGTCATGAATCACCATAATGCTGGTATATAAGTATTTTGGGAGTAAATTTTGTTCAGTGACGCCACCTGGTGATTAATCAGTGTTAGCGACAATAGGCATCACTGTGATTTGATCAGTGGGAAGACAGCGGGATTTGGGGAAGAATGGGGGAGCAAGCAATGAGTCCAAGACACAAGCTTGTTTTCCTGAGGGAAGAAAAGTTAAAGTA
Organism: Ridgeia piscesae; assembly: GCA_025642075.2. Taxonomy (NCBI): domain Eukaryota; kingdom Metazoa; phylum Annelida; class Polychaeta; order Sabellida; family Siboglinidae; genus Ridgeia; species Ridgeia piscesae. The sequence goes on along the minus strand of JAODUO010001342.1, from coordinate 109,158 downwards.
AGAAGCAAGTGTTCCTAAAGTCTGACTGTGGATGGGTCTTGTCTTGTTTGGACACCCAGCAAACAAGGAACCATTTCTGAACCAGTTGGCACATGTCATACTGGTTCATAATTGGTACCGCTCCACCGGTACGTGTTTTCATCTGTAGTCACGTGAATACACGTGTTGTGCCTGTTGTCACGAGTTTTGAACGAGTTTGACACGAGTCGTACTGGGTCAGAACTGGTATGATTTCACTGGCATGTGTCATCACTTGAAAAGCTTGTGATTTCACGGTAAACATGTGTCGACACACCAAATTTGTTCACAGAATCCGGTGAATTGAGCCAGTTGAACTCATGAATTCATTTACAGAACATGTAAAATCACGGGTCGTTGTTTGCTGGGCATGTAATAAAAAATTGTAAAACAAAGATCCAATGCTTTGCGTCAATCCCTGACAATAATAACAGGACGACACAGTGCACTCACCATCAGCATTGTGTGGACACACATGTGAGGCTCCGGTGGCTTCATGACTTCCTTGCCAGCCTTCATTTGTTGATCAATGAATTTCTTGTATGCTGCTGGGTCTTCAACAGCCATATCATCAAGCATCTTCCATATCTGGTCAGCCTTTTTCATTAATTTTGTCTTGTCCATGCCTGTAGACTGTGGATTCATGCTGATGCCAGGCCCTGTTTACACCAGAAAACAGTCGGAATGCACATCTGCCTGAATGCACCAATTGCAATACTCCAACAAGGTGGTCGCAATGCTCCAACAAGGTGGTCGCAATGCTCTAACAAGGTGGTCGCAATGCTCCAACAGGTGGTCACAGTGTTACAACAGGATTGTTAGAAATCAGGCAATTTTAATTAATAATAAACATACATACATATATATATATATATATATATATATATATATATATATATATATATATATATATATACACAACACCTATATTTCACTATGGGGATTAGTAGTGGTTGGGATAGACTGCACAAAAAGGGGACTCCGTGCAGATAATATGCAGACAGTTTACATTGTATTGGACACATATCCAAAATAGCCAACATAACACAGTGGAGCAGGATGCTCATTAGGCTATTACTACATGACTTCTACACACCAAAGGATGGCATAATCGATAATTTATAATAGGTAGGCCATGCAATACAATAATTTATGGAAAGTATATGCAATATTATGCATACGATGACAAAGGATTATTTACTTTCAAGAATGTACAAAAAGTCAACAAAACATGTTATTTATATATTAATTATGCAGTTAATATGTAATGTTTTAATACATACAATTATACTTGATATTATGCATGGTATAACTGGCATATATAATTATACAATATAGCCATAGTCTGCATGGCATGGCCATGGGTTTAGAAATTGTCAATAATAAAATGCCATTGCTACCAAGTGGTGCATTGCGACTTGATTATAGAAACTACGCCGTTGGAGCATTGCGATTAGGTTTTGTGTATTCAGGTGGTGGTGCATTTAGGCACTAGGGCACTCTGACTATATTATGACTTAAATTCTTTACAACGTGCCAGTGGGCGATAATACAAATACACTGATAGTTTCTACAACTTACTGGATAAAAAGCTCTTTCTTTGCTTTGCATATACAGCAATCACTATTTATAAAGTAATAGTTTGTACATGGGAAATATCAATATAATAATAAAATAGCAATGCGTGTTAGTTAACTTACTACCACGAATCGGATTCTACACTGTTTATAGCAACGCACTGACTCTGACTGAGCGTGTCATAGCTTTCACGGTTGAAATGTGCACATAAATTGATGACGTTTTGTGGCGCTTAGGTTTGCGGAAGAAGCGGGGTACATAACGTTTTGTTAGTTTGTATTATGGAGTAATTGGTATGATAATCAATTCATCGTGCGATAAACCGTGCTTAACTAACCTCTGTTGGAACTTTAGTTGGGGATCACTAATTGGAAGATTACCGTAACAAATTGCAACTAAACGTCTACCCTCCAACCTACTCTAGCCCTAGGCCTACATACGGCTACGCATAGGCTGGGGCCTGGGCCATTACACTACGACTACGCGAGTACAACTACGATCGACAGTCTACTTTTTCTGGTGCGCGGACAAATCCCCCTTCGGACATAACCCCCTCCAGACATAACCTCCTCTGGACATAAACGCCTCGGACAAAACCCCTCGTCATAGTCCTATAGAGTCTAGAATGATTAAACTACATTGTTTCTATTGCAACATACATCAGCTTTCAAGCTCCATCCATCTGTTAAAGAAATATAATAACACCACGTAGTCATTATTAAACCACATAGTCATTATTAAATATTCAGACATGCATTCCTCTGATGATGCAAAGAGTTATGGAAAAAGTCATAATCCCAGCAATCTATATAGCCAAGTTGACCCATGCTCCCCCATGCATGGCTTCCACCACTTTCTGAAGCCACATTCACCACCATAATGGAGTTAGGAGGGTAACATGATTATAGTAACAGCGGTTACCAAGTTACCTTGCCTAGAGCTCCAGACTGCCAGGCAGACAAACCCAGACAAGAGGGTGACATGCTTGAATAGCACCTTTATTATGCCTGTTATTATCAAATATTTAGTATGTATCTATATTTCTTACATACCAAATAATATATATATATATATATACATACATACAAGCCGAGTTCAGTTTTATTATTTTATTTTAAACATTCTTCAGTCTAGTATCTATGATGAGAGTAGATTGTCCGAGGGGTTTATGTCTGGAAGGGACTTGTGTCTAGAGGGAATTATATATGGAGGAAGTTTTGTCTGAGAGGGTTTTGTCCCGGATTCATCTATACTACGTGGCTATGTCTTCAGTACACTACACACTTCAGTTGCCCCGATTCACCCGAGTTGCCAGTTGCTCTGGCCTAACAGTAACACAGACACATTGCCCTAGCATCCCAAACCATTCTCGCGTGCCAGGTGTCGCTGCTGCTGATTATATCAACACGATAAACAGCTTTCACTACCCCTGGACCGGCTGCATCCTTGTGAAACCACCCCTCATTCCCACAACTCTGGCCCTGGTCGTATATCATGTATCCGTCTTCAAATTGGGGCGTTTAATTGCATTGTTCCCTGATACTAGCAAATGGCGAAGTCAATCGCTATAATTTTATAGTTCAACTCCACTCATTTTCATGGTTTGCAGAGACAGTCAGCCATGGGTATAGTGCAATGATCCCTGGCTTGCAAGGATCTAACCCCACTAGCATGACTAGACACTTGGAGAGACCGGCTAAGATAAGCCTATGATAAGTGTCTAAGTAAAACTCTCTACATCCATCATTCCAAAGTAATTTAGTAGGCTTGTAATTCTTACTCCTATATATAATATATAGTCAAAGACAATGTGCTTAGATTTTTGTTTGTAAATACTGTCATGGACAGAGTTAAACATTCTATAGATATATAGAAACGTAAAAGTCAGTGTAGTAGAAAAAAGCTTTCTGTGATATAAAATAGCTTTGTTGCAGTGTGTATTGGTTGCTTCAATCATTTTTTTATGTCTTCTAGCCATTCTGATCACTGAGGTCACTTTACAACAAGATGTTTTCTGCTGATGCAAAGATACTGCTGAAGAATGTCATCAGACACACAAAGACACACAACAGGGTAAGGGACAAACACAGACACCTTCAGTTGACATAGGATCTAGCTAGGACACATGTTGAGATCATGTGATTCCCAATCTGTGACATTCTGTTTGGTTTGACAATGGTGGTTTATTTTATATAAATTATTTATATTAAACATTTATTATAACCAACGTTAACATATCCTTTAGTGGCGTAGTGGCTCAGGGGTAGAGCTTCGAACTCTCGACTAAGAACACCCGGGTTCGAATCCTGTGCTGCAGTGATAAAACCGTGGGCAAGTTTGTTCACTCTACATTGCTCCCGTTCACTCAGCTGTATAAATGAGTACCTGGCTATAGACAGTGGTGGATATGTGTACGAGCAGTCTTCGCACATTACTTGCAGCATATGGGTGGATGCTTCTCAGCAGGGAAGTAAAGTGTAAAGCACTTTGAGTAATCCTGAGGATTGGATACTGCGCTATATAAGAACTTACCTTTACCTTTTTATTTTTTTATAAACAGACTGTATTAATTTTAGTGTATTTATATATTTGCTTATAAATTGGTATTCGATCGAATTATATAGGTTCTTGACTACCTGGTAGTTGTTAGTTGTGTGGAGACGACATGGTTCAACATATTATTAGATACTTATTAGTTACAGTCACACATTGTTTACATTTGGTTTAATACAACAATTCGTCTGAGTACTACAACATTTGAGTTAATGCAACAATTTGTGTAAGTACTATGACATTTGGTCTAATATGACAATTCGTCTACTATGACATTTGCATGCTCAGATAAATTATTGCCGAATATATTTCCAGAATAAATATGATCGAGTTATTAGAATTATTGCAAGTGATTTCCCAAAGACACATGTCAAAATAAGTTGAAATACAACTGGATCATGAAAGAACCAAATTATTTAAGACATGACTACCCCAGGGGGTATGTGTGTAATCCAGGGCTTTATGCAGGAGCACATTTTTGCCAGTTACACACATTTTGATGGACACATGGATATCAACTGTTAAGCCAGTTTGACCTGAAATGGACCACTAAGTTACTAACACACATGTAACACCATTTACACTCACTTTTAAGACAAAAACTGACAATATTTATGGTTTGGGAAGACTTTTTTGCTCCATTGTTTACCCATCCACCCATATTTCTACCCGTCCACAACAGGTTTTACCCGTTCCAAATGATGGGTGGACGGGTCTGCAAAAAGCGATGGTGTAATCTTATCAGCATAAAGATCTCGATAGGATTGAAGACGCTTGTTTACTAACTTGAAGTCAATACATTTGACATATTACAATATCACTTAAGTAAATTAAGAATATTAATGGTCTTATGATTAAAAGTTATATCACTCCAAAACTTTCCCATAAACATTGCCGGTGTCGTTGTTGAATGCTGCTGACTGGAGGTTGTGTCACAGCTGTTGGAGGAAGCAGACATGTGGAAGCAACGGGAGGACAGCAGCAGGTTTTAAGCGAAGGCACAGCCCACTCCGAGGATCCTCTGAGCCTAGAGGGAGGGCTAGCCCAGTCCAAGGATCTTCCAAAAGCAATGGTAGGCGTAACCTCGTTGAAGGACCTGCTGGCGTCCAGCTGTCTCGGGCCCACATGGACTGGGATGTTGGTGACTCGACAGGGATTGGGAGGGAAGAAGAAGACGCAAGTACGTACTGGAGGAGGCAGCTACTGAAGGCAGAGGAAACTGATCCAGACAGGTGGGTGTCATAAAGAGACTGATCCAGACAGGTGGGTGTCATAAAGAGACTGATCCAGACAGGTGGGTGTCATAAAGAGACTGATCCAGACAGGTGGGTGTCATAAAGAGACTGATCCCCGGTTTGGGGGTCATAAAAAAGAAGGGGGCTGATCCAGACAGGTGGGTGTCATAAAGAGACTGATCCAGACAGGTGGGTGTCATAAAGAGACTGATCCAGACAGGTGGGTGTCATAAAGAGACTGATCTAGACAGGTGGGTGTCATAAAGAGACTGATCCAGACAGGTGGGTGTCATAAAGAGACTGATCCAGACAGGTGGGTGTCATAAAGAGACTGATCCAGACAGGTGGGTGTCATAAAGAGACTGATCCAGACAGGTGGGTGTCATAAAGAGACTGATCCAGACAGGTGGGTGTCATAAAGAGACTGATCCAGACAGGTGGGTGTCATAAAGAAACTGTCCAGACAGGTGGGTTATAAAAAAATTTATCCAACAGGGGGGTGTATAAAGACGATCCAGACAGGTGGGTGTCATAAAGAGACTGATCCAGACAGGTGGGTGTCATAAAGAGACTGATCCAGACAGGTGGGTGTCATAAAAGACCCCCCTCCCGACAGGTGGGTGTCATAAAGAGACTGATCCAGACAGGTTTGGGGGTCATAAAGAGACCCAAACCAGACAGGTGGGTGTCATAAAGAGACCCCGATCCAGACAGGTGGGTGTCATAAAGAGACTGATCCAGACAGGTTTGGGGGTCATAAAGAGACCCAAACCAGACAGGTGGGTGTCATAAAAGACTGATCCAGACAGGTGGGTGTCATAAAGAGACTGATCCAGACAGGTGGGTGTCATAAAGAGACTGATCCAGACAGGTGGGTGTCATAAAGAGACCCCCATCCAGACAGGTGGGTGTCATAAAGAGACTGATCCAGACAGGTGGGTGTCATAAAGAGACTGATCCAGACAGGGGGGGTGTCATAACGAGACTGATCCAGACAGGTGGGTGTCATAAAGAGACTGATCCAGACAGGTGGGGTCAAAAAGTTGGGTGGGGCATAAGAGACTGATTCCCGACAGGTGGGTGTCATAAAGAGACTGATCCAGACAGGTGGGTGTCATAAAAGACCCCCTCCAGACAGGTGGGTGTCATAAGAGACTGATCCAGACAGGTGGGTGTCATAAAGAGACTGGTCCAGACAGGTGGGTGTCATAAAGAGACTGGTCCAGACAGGTGGGTGTCATAATGAGACTGATCCAGACAGGTGGGTGTCATAA